>CAHIKZ030004714.1:0-23027 GCA_903632075.3 Acanthosepion pharaonis | reverse complement strand
AGTTAGAATGTTTCAAAATAAAATTGTGTGTTTTCAACTTTACTCCTGGAGGCTGTAACCAAACATATCTTACCATTTTGGAATCAGGCTGACTCTATGAGCAAATTAAAAACATTCCAGGCCGGATCTGGACCTGAAATCTTGAAATTTTGGATTCTCAAGTTTTTTGTACTGTGATTTTTACATGATTTTTTGTGACACATTTTCTTGTATGATTACAATTGTTATAATTTGGTAATAATTGAAATTAATTGTGAAATCCAGTGAAAGACACCAATGAAATAAAAATAATTGTTTGTACAGGAAGTAAGGAACTACATACATCAAATTGACTTTAAATTAAGTGGCGGCAGATGAATTATCATTGAACTTTTAAAAGGTAAGCTTAAATTGTAATGCAATACTTAGATGCAGTGATCAATCAGTTCTTCTGTCGTCTATTGTTGCCTATCACATCTACACCTCCTTACCTTGTAATGAAGGTCCAATCAAGAGCCCTTTGCAGGATCTAGCTTAAATGCTGCCCGACAGGGTTTTTGAGCTAGTATTTAAATAAATACACATGGTTTATTGATTATCATGTCTGCCTTATCACAATTCAATTTTATTAATCAGAAATTAGGTTTTTATAACATATTGCCTTTTTTAGTCAAGGTAATACTTGAAGAAAATAATATTAAAATAGATGCTGTTTAAACATCGTAATTAAAATTTTAATTAATTTTATACTTTCCTTAACACCTGAATAATAATTATAAATTATATTTTTAATTATAAATAGTCACCATTTTCTTTGCATATACATGTTTTTTTCCCCCACCATAACTTTCATTCATTTCTTTTCCTATGTCAAATTGCCATATTTACATTTTATTTTAGCATATTTCCTATGTACAAATCTCATTGATTTGTTTACAGATATATTTTTAAATTTTATTAACTGTTAATATTTTTAAAATAGCATTTTTAAGTAGCCGGGTTGCCAGTGTAATTTCTTGTATTTTTTCATTCATGTCTTGATAATACAGAGGACAATTTAAAAAATATATTCATGACTGAAATTTCCATGTATAAATCTCATTGATTTGTTCACAGATATATTTAAAATTTTATTATCTCTTAAAATATTTCAGATTGGCCTTTTATATGTAGCAGGATTACAAGGGGAACAAATCCTGTTATGTTTTGATAATGCTCACATAAAACGAGCAGGATGTTGGCAAAGGAGTAAAATAAAAGAAGCAACTTGTTAATTTTAATAAGATCACAGAACTGTTCAACCTTGCCTTGTAAATATCAGCTCACAAAGTCTGTTTGTGTGACTTACTGCATTATTTGTGATGATGTCATCATGCATTATGGCAGAGCATACATGGGGTGGATTATGTTGTTTTGAGCATTCAGGCTGGGTTTGGGCTGTTTGAATGCTAAAGTGTTAAAGGACCTTTTGCCATCCATCAGTATGGCTGATGCTAACCTTCAGGGAAATCCAAAGTGATCAAGTAATTAATATTTCTATCTTTGTTGTTTAAACATCATCTTTTATCAGTTTTCTTTTCTTCTACATTCAGGGTGGTATCCGAACAAACACAACAGTCTGTCTTGGAAAGATTGCAGGCCATCTTAATCCTCAGGTCAGTTGTCTTCTTATCCAAAAGATTTTCTTTTTTCTTGCCATATCTGTGCTGGCACTGCCCAGTTCTCATTATCTTGTTAGTATTCAAAAGCAATTTCAAGGCCTTGTGGGTGATGAATTATTTTCCACCCAACAACTCCTTTCCTACAGATGAAATGTTACAAGCCTCTTGCTATTCTATTGCAAATATTTGAAAGAGCTATATTCCTTAATTCCACTAGTTCAAAACTTCACAACTGCCATGCCGCACACACTGAATCAACGCGGTCTCATTCCCTTCATATTCCATTGGTAAGGAGGAAGTGCCACTAAAAACAACTTCTTTTCCAGATCTTTCACTTTGTTCCACAATGTGAAAGGTCTGGAAAGGAAGCTGTTTTTAATGGAAGAGGATGTGTCTCTGACCACTAGAATATTAATCTTTTAAAGTCTAGGGTCAACTATTATATATCCTACATATCCTCATAATATGCATCTCTTCCTCCTCCCTTTGCACTCTTACAACAATCTGATTCAGTAGGATGATAAACTGCATCCAAGAGCAAGGCCTCCAATCTGGAAATTGAAGGTGTTGTTCCCAGGTCCACACTAAACTGGGGTGGTAGCACCTGTCAGGGCCCCAGTTATGCATGAATAGTGAATGTCCAAATAAAAACTGAGGAAACACTAGGAAAGTATAAGAAACACTTTTATTATCAAAATACCAGCATTACATTTTTATAAAAAATACCAAGAATATATTTTGTAGTGAAATTATCAACAATACATTTCATAATAAAATGATCAACAATACATTTTTATAGGAAAATGACGATCAATACAACACTAAAAATGTATAAAAATACATTTTTTATTAAATAAAAAGATCAACAATTCATTTTTGTAGTAAAATTGCCAGCAATATATTTTATCATCTACAAATTACATATCTAAGAAACATATGTTTAGCCTGGAAGTATAAAATTATATACAAAATATCTGTAGCTGAAGCCATAAAATTGCATACAAGATATTTAGGTTTTGGCATTGAATAACCTGCAGAGGTCGATATGCTGCCAAACAAAATCAATCACAATTATTCAGTAGTCCTCTACTTTGAGTGGCTCTTGTTCCTTGTATTGGGTGAACAATATTATTAAAATAATTACCATTTTAATATTGTCTTAGTAATAAAATACCCCTGCCAAATGTAAACTGCCCTACATGATATCATTTAAGATCCAGCCTGCTTGTGAATGGTTCATGATACAATCTGTGGCTGGAGTAAAAGCAATTATCTCTTACCATTTCTATCATTTTTTTTTATCTCTCACCTGAACAGGTGCGTCAAAAGATAATCTGTTCAGCATTCCTGCGAGCTCTAAAAGACCCATTCCCTCCTGCACGACAAGCTGGCATATTGGCCATGGCAGCAACCCAAAACTATTACAGTCTCTCCGAGGTGGCTACAAGATTACTTCCTGCACTTTCAGTGATGACAATGGATCCAGATAAAGGTGTGAGAGAACAGGTGAGTTGATTAACTTCACATCCATTCATGGGGGATAAAACATTCAACTGAATTCAAACCTTATTTATGATTCCTTGCCTACTGGAACAAACGACACCTAATACACAACTTCTAAAATGACACTGTTTAACATGTAAAGGGGAAATCACTTCCAGACATGGGTTAGTCATTATCACTTATTCTTATAATCATCACTTCCTAGCAGCACCTCTTTCATTCATATCACACCCATTATTCATCATCAACATTTTAACAGTAACTCTTCTTTGAGTGGCTCTTGAGCTTTTGTTTTCTAGATTTCAATTTGGCAAAAATTGCTTTTGGTATTCTCAGATTGAAATTTTTCTTTAAAATTATCTTTAAACAACAAGGGAAAATTCAACTCTTAACTTTGTTATCGTTATAGAAAAAAAACAATCTTCTATAACAATAATAATTTTGTGGTAGAGAAAATCCCAGATTTTTCCTTTTAAAAGATTGTGTAACAGGCGAACAAAAAAAAAAAAAAATAAATAAAAAAAAAAAAATTACTGTCTGAATTTCTGGGATGAGGAGTTATTATTTTCACTATTGACATGCAGATTATTGTCCTCATTTTTATTGTTGGTATCATATCGTTTCAGCTAATGGTTCCTCCTGCCTTCATTAGGTATATACCAATCTGGGTAACCTACAGGAAATTCCAATCGGAATACTTTATTTAATCTATAGTGGTAGACTGTTCTTGTTTTGCTGCCCATGTCTAGGGATGACTCGTTTAGTACTGCTCAGTTATTGCTTGCCCTGTTTCCACAGAATCCAAGTACACACTGCCCGGGCCCAGAGATTGGTGATATATTAATTGTGGATTCAAATTCACAAACAAATACTTTAGCATATGCATTGACATACACCTATTGAAGGCTGAAGAGCACAATGGTCGAAACATGATATATCAATAAAAAACACTTAGCCTTTCCTAAAAGTGAAATTCGTATCCTTTGGTAAAAGAAAAACACATGCTATATTAACCACTCCATTTTGTTTTTATTTTCATGGTTTATTTTCGAGTTTTTCTTATTTGTTTGTAAATCAATCAAATCAAGGCTGACTGCAATTGGGATTATAGTCATTGTAAATTCCACAATCCTTTCAGTAACTGCATATTATGTATTTTGCAAAGGCTACATATGGTCTTAAATTCAAAGTTTTTCTCATCAGTCTTGGCTGAAAACCAGCCTAGGAGGAGTCCAGTTTACTTTAGTATTTAAGATTCCCAAAGTGATGGATTCATATCTTTGCTAACGGTATTTACGCATAAATGAATGTAATGAACTCGACTGGAATTCAAACTCTACTCTCTGATTTCTCAATCCAAGCCACTATATTTTGCACCATCTGCACATATAAAATCAAAATCTTATGTTTATCCTTTAGTAATACTATGGATACCATAGAGAGAATACCATATGATGGAGACTGGGAGCGACGAGAATGCTGTGTGTCTGATTCTCAAAAGAATATAGAAGATGTCATTATCCCAGTTCTTGAGCCGCATTTTTTTTCATTTGTTTAACTATTGTTGATATTCCGTTTGTTACTGAAGTTCTCTGTGGAGATTCCTTCTGGCAATGTCTTAAATACTTTTTTCTTTTTTTTTATTTGATTCAGACTTTGATGTGATACTTTAGCAGAAATAATTGATTCTTTCTTCAATCAATATTATTCCATAAGAATTAAGATGATGACTTGTCTGGAAAATGAAGCAGCATTTTTCTCTTCTTTCAATTATTTGGAAATGTAGCATTGGAATTGTTTGGTTTGGTTTATTTAAATATATCAACATCATTTAAATGCCAAAAACAACTTAGGATAGATTTGTATAATAGAATATGTTCTTTGCCAACAACATTTTTGTTTAATGGATATCAACATTTGGGTTATTTAATGCTTTGCAAAAATTTTTAGGAATTGGATTGTTAGAATATGTATTCTTTGGTTTAAATTGGTTTGGTTTATTTTTTTTAACGGACATATCAACATCAGTGGGTTTTTTTAATGCTGACAAGATTTTTAGGATAGATTTGTATGAATAGAATATGTATTCTTTGGTTTAGATTGGTTTGGTTTTTTTGTTTATTTCAATGGGTTATTTAATGCCAACAACATTTTTTAGGGATAGATTCGTGAATAGAATATGTATTCTTTGGTTTAGATTGGTTTTGGTTTATTTTTGTTTAACGGCATATCAACATCAATGGGTTATTTAATGCCGACAAGATTTTTAGAATAGATTCGTATGAATAGAATATGTATTCTTTGGTTTAGATTGGTTTGGTTTATTTTGTTTAACGGCATATCAACATCAGTGGGTTATTTAATGCTGACAAGATTTTTAGAATAGATTCATATGAATAGAATATGTATTCTTTGGTTTAGATTGGTTTGGTTTATTTTGTTTAACGGCATATCAACATCAGTGGGTTATTTAATGCTGACAAGATTTTTAGAATAGATTCATATGAATAGAATATGTATTCTTTGGTTTAGATTGGTTTGGTTTATTTTTGTTTAACGGCATATCAACATCAGATATTTAATGCCGACAACATTTTTTGAGGATAGATTCGTATGAATAGAATATGTATTCTTTTGGTTTAGATTGGTTTGGTTTATTTTGTTTAACGGCATATCAACATCAGTGGGTTATTTAATGCCGACAAGATTTTTTAGAATAGATTCATATGAATAGAATATGTATTCTTTGGTTTAGATTGGTTTGGTTTATTTTGTTTAACGGCATATCAACATCAATGGGTTATTTAATGCCGACAAATTTTTAGGATAGATTCGTATGAATAGAATATGTATTCTTTGGTTTTAGATTGGTTTGGTTTATTTTGTTTTACGGCATATCAACATCAATGGGTTTTTAATGCTGACAATATTTTTTAGGATAGATTCGTATGAATAGAATATGTATTCTTTGGTTTAGATTGGTTTGGTTTATTTTGTTTAACGGCATATCAACATCAATGGGTTATTTAATGCTGACAACATTTTTTTAGGATAGATTCGTATGAATAGAATATGTATTCTTTGGTTTAGATTGGTTTGGTTTATTTTGTTTAACGGCATATCAACCTCAATGGGTTATTTAATGCTGACAAGATTTTTAGAATAGATTCATATGAATAGAATATGTATTCTTTGGTTTAGATTGGTTTCGTTTGATTTTGGCACACCAACCCCAATGGGCTACTCAATGCTGACAAAATTCTTTATTGCTGGTAATATTTTTGTTTTGTTAAAAATCTGTTTCTGGTAATATTTTTCCTTCAAAATTGTATTGCTGGTAATAACCTTTTCAAAAACGTATTGCTGGTAATAGTTAACTATTTGACCATATCTGGGACCCTAACAGGTGTTACCACCCCGGTTCAGGGTAGACCTGGGAACACCAGCAATTAAGAGGTGGTTCCACGCTACTCGAAACCTCCTGATCAAAGGCCTTGCTGCTGGACATAGTTTATCGTCTTACCCAGGACAAATTAGAATTGTACATTCAAATCTACTAGACATCATTTAGGAAATCATGGTGAATCTAAATGAATGGTGAATTCTTTTTGTTGAAAGAAACTATGCAATATTATTAAGTTATGAGAAAGGAACTAAAATGAAGACACAAGACCAGTCTTTACCCATAAATCCTAACTAGTATCATCCCATAGTCTTACCTTGGTGTATAGATCAGTTATAAATAAATTTAGTATAGGGTAAAAGGAAATTGGACATACAGTAGATTGTGTCAGAGGTAGTATTGTCCAACATTACAAATTGCTAAATCAACCTGGAAACTTGAGTCAGAAAAAAACCATTGTGTTCTTAAATAGCCTCATCATCTTGCTCCATAATAATGTTTTGCTTTTTCTTTCACATTCAGTAACAACTTGTATCTTAGGGGCTTTATTGTCTTACTTGTAGGGAAATGATTAAAGAACAAAAAAAAATAATTTATTTTACCTTTAGAAATTTTTTAAAAAGTGCCAGGTCTTGATATCTAGGCTTCAGGTTTTGGCTTTTAGAATGAAAAAAAAAAAAAAAAAATCATTTTTGATCATTTTCAAAGGAAAATCTATGTAACAAATGTAAATGTCAGCGTGTCACTCTTTTTCAACTTTACTGTTAGAGGGTGTAACCCAATATATCTTACCTTTTTGGAATCAGGCTGACTCCGTGAGCACATTGAAAACATTCCGGGCCAGATCTAGACTTGCAATCCCAAAAATTTGGGTTCCCAAGTTTTAATTTCTGAGATTGTTTTAAGTAATTTTTTTTTTTTTTTTTTTTGACAAATATTTTTCTACCATAACAATTTTTTTAGTTTGGAAATAAATTTGGTATAATCAAAATTAATTGTGAAATTCAGCAAAAGTCACTAATGAAATAAAAATAATTGTTTCTACGGAAAGTAAGGACCTTCATACATGGAATTGTCTTTAAATTAAGTGACATCAGAAGAATTGTTGAACTTTTAAAAGGTAAGCTTAAATATTAATGCAATACTTAAATGTGATCAATTTTAAGTTCTGTAGTTTATTGTTGCCTATCGCATCTACTCCACCCTAACTATTGTGATGAAGGCCCAATAAAGAGACCTCCTTTTAGAGAATAATCTTAAAGTCCCACAAATAATTTTAGCTGCCTAATAGGCAATTTAAGCTAATTATTAATAATTCCAAGCAAAGAATTTAATAAACCGTTTAATTTTTGTTGAGTTTCGTTTTTATTTACAAATATAGCAACCATTTTGGGACGAATTTCATGTATTAAATGTCATAACTCATGTGATGAAAGTCATATGAGAATATATTCAGATAATACATCCCATAATAATGGTTACATTTGCATAATCCATCTGTGTGCCCTGTCCTTTATGGACATAGGAAATTTTGCCTTATACTTTTAAAATTAAATTGGAACAGATATTATTATATTGACCAAATTTCATATTCATATTTCTTAGATACTATTCTGTAAAAAGTTTTATTTCTATATGTCCATGTCCCTTCAGGAATTAGGTAACCATAAATGCCATATTCTTTCTATCTTGTTAAAAATAAATAGCAGTTTTTTGTTTTTGTAAATTTTTTGACAAACCATCCATTCACAAAACTCGTAATTTTATTAAACCTCTCTTCCTCATCATGTTTTCAAAATGATTTCTGTTTTATGGAATAAAATGTTCTTTTTCTTGGTGTTTGTTTCTTTTAATTGTTTTGTTTAAAAAAACCATCTATGGAATTCTCAGTATCCTTCTGTAGAACCACATTTCATGTTGTCTTAATTTTTCTTCTTCATCCGTTGGATGATTTTCCATATTTATTTACTGCTTTACATAAGAGAGTTTCAGTCTATAGCAACAATCTATAAGTATCCTAAAATGTTTTTTGTTTTTTTAATATTTGCCTCGAAATCCAGGACATCTGCTATAGAAAAATGATGATGAAAAAAAAAAAAAATTACAGGAATCTTCTACTATCATATTTATTTGTATCTTATAATTAATATTAAATTATTACTGTTTATAAAAAGAATTATATATATATTATATATATATATTTTTGTAGTTAGAAAAGTGTATATAAATTTAAATAAATATATATATATGTATAATTATTGATATATTTTCATACTATTTATTCACTTAATGTATCAATTTATGGAGCTAAAGATATTTGGTTGGAAAGATGTGAATTTTGATAAGGACCCTAATATATATATATATATATATATATATATATATCAATTGTGTGTGTTTGGGCAGCAATCCAAATTTATACAAGGTTCATTGCTGGACAACTGACAAAGAACTTTGATTAATCTTTTTTAAGTATTATTTTTTGCATTTAACAATAATTTTTTTTTTTTAAAAGTTTGATATAAATTTGTCAAATGATATCCAGGCAAAAAAAAAAAAAAAAAGGGATAATGGCTTTAAATATTAGATATCCAAAAAAAAGATTCCACAGATCATTTGAATATTTTATATACACCATTCTTTGTTTTTAAAGAAAAGTCAATGCAAAAACTCTATATCTTAAACTATCATACAATTTCCTTTTTTTTTTTTTTTTTTTTTTTTTTTTTTTTTTTTTTCTGTTCTATTGAATAACTTTTTAATTGAGTTATTCTTTTTAACAAATAAATTTGTTAAAGGTTGAATATTTAATATGTGTTTTTAATTAATTTTTTTAGAATTTTTATAATTAGGTTTGTACAAAAAATGGAGTCAACCTTTACACTGGTTTATTTTTAATGTCCCAAAAATTGTGCATTTTATTGCTGACTTTTACATTATATTAAAAAAAATTTTTTTTTAATGGAGAGTTTGAAATTCATTCCCCAAAAAATCTTTCAAACTTACATTATACATAAAATCAGCTTATACACCTGCATTATGATATATATTTTAATATTTAAAAAAAAAAAAAACAGATAAAATTTTTTTTTTTTTTTAATTTTTTTTTAATTTTTAAATTAAAATTTCTAAAATGTAAATTGATCTTAATTGATCACTGACTTATTCAATTCTAAGTGTTAACTTATTTTTTTCAGAAACGTGTGTGTGATGAAAGATTTAAGTAACCACTTTCTGTCCAGAGGTTAATTTTAAAAATAAAATACAGACCATGGCAATCAAAAAGAAAATTGCCATCAACAGCTGCAGATGTAGCATAGAAAAGTTCCATTTCAGTTTTATTTATTATATTTTGTAAAATTAGTTACCTTTATTCCCAATTCTAAGTGAAAGTTTATTACAGTTTTAATTTGCAGGTCTTCATAATTTCTTGATTGAGATCTGACTATTTTTTTTTGAGACATTTGCATGCAGATCAATGGAAAGATTTTACTGACTGGTTCCCAAATTGTTGCCAGTGTCTGCCAGGTTTGTGACACCACCCTTGAATATATTTGATTTCAGCATTGATTACCTTAAAATGTAGTATTTCTTTGCTTCCTAAATACTTGATCCAAGAGCCTCTAAAATGGTTAATCTGTTGATTAGAGGATATTCCAATGTTTTACCAACACCATGTTATAGGAATTGGCAGAGGGCAATTTGAGTAGCACCTTTTATAGGCTCAACCTCTTCATGACATATTATTTAGCAGCAGCAAATCCATTTGTAGTATCTTTTTTTTAAATATCTCTTTTGTGAAAACTTAAAAAGTGTCATGAACTGTTTATGTCGTATTTCTTTCTTTGTAATTCCTGGAATTTTCCTCCAATTTCTCCCTCCCTTCCTTTTAAATTCACATCCATTTGGATTTTTTTACGCAGAAATATCTCCTCTTGCTAAAATTCCTGGCTGGGAGCCAAATGCCTCCCATTTGAGAATCATTGAAATATCAAACAGGAACTCTTAATCTGTATTTAAATGGATATGTATAATCTATCAAATCAGGTACTGGTATAATTTTTTTTTACTTTGGTGTACATATTTGCCAATGTATGTGTATTTATGTGCATACTAGCCTTTGATGTTGTGTGTGCATGCAAATATATAGAAGATCAGTAAACTACTATGCAAATTTAAAGAAATTGTATCCACCAGAAGATGTTTTCACGGTGTCTGGGAGGATATTTCTGGTATCTCTCAGTCAGTATGGACACCCATTGTAATTGGTTTTTTAAAACCTTTTTGGCTTTTAAAATTAATTGATTGGATGGAGTTGTATGATTGTATTAAAAAAGATCAAAAACAAAAGCATTAGAAACAGATGAGTTTTGTGTTGCTATACAATATCTTATATCAAACAATGAAAAACATTTGAAGGAATTAAGATGTGATTCTATTGTATGTTGAGAATATATCAAACAAAACATGACAAATGTTTTAGTTTTCAAGAGAAAAGAAACTACAAAAGAACTGTTGTTAGCAATCTAGTAATATGGCTGATATTTTGGGATACATGAGGAAAATGGTTTGGAGAACTTCACACCCAGGGTACATCAAAGGTAAAAAAAAGCATTTTGGGTAACTAACTTTACAAGTTTGATGCATAGAGAGAAATGAATACCAGAAGCACAAATCATTTTTTCAGAGAAAGAATTTTAAGAAAGCAATAAAAGAAAGGAAAAGAGAAGGACCATGAATATGGAGAAAGAGATAATCACTGACTTGACAAGTTTAAGCAAATAGATGGAAGAACTAATACCAGAGATGCAAATAGTGGTTGTAAAAGGATTGAAAAATGTGAAAAAAAAAAAATAAGTTGTGGTTAAAAAAATAATTGACTACATCCTGAAGACTAGATAGAAGAAGAGATAGTAGATGGTTTGTGTACTACTCACTAATGAGTTTTTTAACATTTTTTTATAATAAAATGACCAATTTATATACGATGGAAAAATAAATCTATCAAATGAATGTCTCATAGTGTCAGAAGTGTCTTTATTTAAATGGTTTGTCAAAGGAAACAATCCTATATGTAATTATCTAGAGACATGAAACATGGACTCTGGATCAGTAACAGCAAGAGTACTAATAGATTCTATCAATCAAAAAAATGGTCAGTCCTTGGCTTTAAATGAGAAGACATTCATTAACAATCAATTCTTTGAATGTATAAATAAGGAACATTAAAGTTAACTGAGTTTACTATTGTATTAAGTTTATTCTTTATTTCCATTTTTTTTTATGAATAATTCTATCCTTGATAAAAATTGTACTTGCCATTTAAAAAATTTTTGTATTTTTTGAAAAATTAACAGAAAATTTATTAACCTTTAAATATTTTAAAATACTACAATGAAGTTTTCTCTAACCTTGGATACTATAGACTTACTAAGTACCTCGATATTTTTAATCAAAAAACAACATAGCATGATGAAAAAAAGTCATCAAACTTAAAAAAACAAATTTTTCATCAAAATTTTATTATTAAGAGGAAAGATCAAAAGTATTTTTTTTTATTGTTTTAATCCTTTTTTAATCCTTTCTAGCAAAATACCTAAAATTAGATTAAAATCTTTTTTTACCAGTTTTTAATGTAATATTTAAAATAGTGTTTTAAAAAGGTCTTCATCCAAAAAACAAGTTAAAAATTCTTGGAAAAATTAAAAAATTGATGGATTTTAATGAAACTTTCAGGATTTATTCAAAATGAATTTTATTATTTAAAACATTTGTTTTTTAGAAATTTGGTAAAAAAAAAAATTTTTTTTTTTTAATACCCTTTTTACTCTCACACACACAAACACACACACACACACACACATTTTAAACTTAAAATTTAATATTTTTTTCAAATTAAATTTTAATCATAAACTTTTTTTTTTAGTTAAAAGCAGGACTCCTTGGAGAATGTAAATCATCAATTTTTTTTTTTTTGAATACTACTCATTTCCCAAAAATCTGCTCCAAATTGTAAAATAAAAAAATGCAATAAAATTAACATTATTTAATTAGAAAAGCTTTTAATTGCTTTTATAAATAAGATTTATTAAAAGACACTATTGTCTTAAGAAAAAAAAATTTTTCAATGAATAATGAATTTTTTTTAAGAATTGTTTTCATTTTTTTTTTTTAATTTAATTATAATAATTTATAATATATTTAAATCATTTAAAATTCTACATTACTTTTCTTTAGGATGATATTGTTATTAAGTGAAAACTATATTTACTAATCAAAAATTGAAAAGTTTAATATAAATCATTTTTTCAAGATTTAATTTTTTTTTTTTTTTTTTTTATATATAAAATATTACGTAAAATGCCCTGTTTGAAAGTATGGTTGACTATACATGACATTATCAGAAAATAATAGTGATGACTATAGTAAATTTAAAGTCAACATTCCTAAAATTAGATTACGGAGAATATTTTCCAACATTTTAAGATTACTGAGTACTTAAAAATTATATAAAAAAAGGCACTCACCATATCATTTTCTTAAATTATGTTTTAAAAGATAAAGTCTCTGTAGAACAATAATAAAACTTTGACATCATTTTCATCAACACTTGTTATATGATTGATGAGTGACAAGCATATAATCACAGCTACTGTTTGTTTTAAAAAATCCATTTCTATGTTATTTTAAATTATTTTAAAAATTAAAAGTAAATAATTTTTTTTCAAATCAGATTAATTATACTTTAAATCAGCTAATATTCTTCAAATAAAGTTTCAGAAAAAGTATATTTTATTTTTGGAAGATTTTTAAAAAAGAAAATTAACTTTTTGTTTACAAATGTGTCAAATCAAAAATGGATGATTTTAAATGATTTTTTGAAAGCAACCAAAAGTTGAGATTCATCAATATAATTTTCTATTTGAAATACATCAAAGAATATTTTGTTTACTGGAAATAGTAAATTTAATCCTTTAGCTTTCAATTAAAACTAAAATGAAAGTTTCAAGAAAGCTTTTTTGTTTTTAAAAATCATTTTTTTCTACCTTAGGTATTGAAAATTATTTTTGGAACTACCTATAATTCTACCTTTTTTCCCGTTTGTTTTTATGGAAAATCTTCGTTTTGAAAACATCATTTAAAATTTATTTTTACATATCATCCAAAGTTTTTAATTTTTTCAAGATGCCCCTCAAAATAGGATTTGGTCAAAACAGAAATTCATGTTTTAAAAAACACTAGATTTCATTTTATTTTAGTTAATCAGAGTTTAAATTTGAAAATTATAAAATATCAAAAAAGCTCAATGTATCTTTTACCTAAAGATTAAAATTTTTTAAGAATTAAATTTTTGATTTCATTTTGAAATTGTGATATTTTTTTAAAACAATTTAAATGACATTTGGAATTCGTCTAATTTAATAAAATAACTCACTTAATTTTTAAATCTTTTTTTAAACAAAAAAATAAGTGAATGTGGAAAACAGATTGATCAAATTAAATATCACAAAATCTTAAAAAAAACCTAGAAAAAAAAAAACTTTATTTGATATGGTCTTTTTTTGAGATAAATTAAACATTTTTGTTGTTTCTTTTTATTTTATATATTATATATATATCATTTATATTCATATATATATATATGTATTATGTATAACATATATAAAGAGAGAATAATAATAAATGTAAACTTTTAGCAATTTTTATTTTTTTTTTATTTGATACATTTTATAGGACAAATAAATCCGTATTTAAAATAGTACAATAATTCCTCTTTAAACATTAATTTAATTGATGTATAAAATAATTTTTGGAAAATTTCTTTTCAATGCTTGGGAAGTAAAGAATTTGGGAGATAAAATAAAAAAATTTTTGACAATAAACTTTTTTTTGCATCTTGATTTGTCAAAAAATTTTTGTTGTTAAAGGGAATAAAAATCATTACTTTCCCATTTTAGAGCCAAAAAAATGACAAAACAATTATTATTAACATCAGGTAACACTGAAAAATTTGAAACTGTTTAAAGTTCAATTTAATTTACCTTTTATAAAATGTTGTTTTCGTTTTTTTTGTTTTGTAAATATTTCCAGAAATTTCCCTTTTCAAAAAAACTTGAGAGGGCACATTTAATTAAGGAGGAAACATTTATCAGATGGGTGATAAATAATTATAAAAAATAAAACTTACATGTAGAAATTTTGTTTCCTCTTGAGCAAAGGTTATTTATATAATTTTTTTAGTCTAATTATCAAAATGTTTAATTTGAACTCAGATGTAGAAAAAATTTGACAAAAAAGACTTTACATGGCTGCCTTTTTTGTTTTTTAAAGGAAATATTTTAATTTTACCTTTCAAGTTTAAAAAAGGGTTGGGAAATTTTATATGGAATTGAACTGCCCAACATATGAAAATGTCTCATTAAACCATATTTAAAAAAACATTTAATTACTGAAATACTAGTTTTAATTTTTTTAAAACAAAAGTTTACACCACTTTAAACATCATTTCAAAATACAATCTAATTTTCTTATTTTTTTCACCATGTTTTAAAAAAATGGTAAATTTAAATCAAAACCATTTCATTCTTTTGGTTGTAACCCCCTAATCATATATATTGAGAAATCATTATGGAAGTTTTATCAACAACTATTTGGAATTTAGAAGGAAATTTATACTACTTTAGAGTAAACACTAGTGATTTTATTTGCTGAAAAAATTAACAACTTTAAACCACAAAACCTAGCCCGTTTTTATTATAAATTCTGTAAATAAAGAAAATGGCAACAAAACTTTTGTAACAATAAGAAAAAGAATGTTTTGAATCATGCTTTAATAAAATTTATACAAAATTTAAGACATATATGGGAAAATAGAATATTTTTCTTTTTCTAATCGTTTGATCTTCTGGTATTTGTTGATTTAAATGAAAATGTCTACAAAGATGTTTTAATTTTACTTTTTATTCACGTGGGTTTTTTCCTCTCAATTGGTTTATGTTATTTTATTCATGCTAAGAGATGTGTATATCCATAAACTTTAAATATGAAAAATGATTAGTTTCTTTTGTTCTGTTCGGTATATTGCTTTGATGTTTTTCAGGCATAATTTCTATGGAAATTGTTGCGTTATAAATCCATAAAGAATTTGTCTGTTTGTTATTAAGTGAATGCTGTTATCCACCTGTTCAATTTTTTTATTTCTATTTTTTTTTGTTTTTTGTCATATATAGTTTAATATTTTATTGTTGATCTAATTCAAAACAATTTGGTTAATTAAATCCATGCAATGTTTTTATTTCTGACAAAATATAATTGCATATAGATCCATTTGTAATACTTTAGTAAAGAATTAAATATAATTAAAATAAGAATATTGTTTAGACTGTTCTTTTTTATTGCCATATTCAAAATGTTTTAGCAAACCGATGACAAAATTTTAATTTCATCAGGTGATTGAAATCTCAAACTGAACCTTTATTTAATCCATAATGAAAAAATATAGATTCACCTAGCTCCATGTTTAAAAAAATTTTGTTATCTGTTTTTAACTAATCGAACTAATTGATTTTTGTTTACACATTCATTGTGACTAAAATTCTTGGTAAATAACGACAACTCTTAACTCAAGAACATTGATTCAATTCAATACATTTTTCTTTGAACCATTGTACACTTATGGATTTAACGAATAGTTATGAATTGTTTTCTCAACATGCCCAAGTTTTTTAATTTTTGTTAATTTTTTGCTTTATTGGTGAATTTTCAAAAATATTTTTTATTTAAAAATTTCCTATACATTTTAATTTTAATTGTTTTAATTATTTATTTCAATTTTTCTGGGACTTTGAAAAAAAATTAAATTAAATTTTTAAAAATGTATTTTTGATTATTTGGAATTTAAAAATTTCTTTCTTATTCAAATTTTTTAATTCTTTTTTATTATTTTTAAAACAAAATTTGGAAATTTTTTTTTACAAATATATGCATTTTATTTAAATTTTTTCGCCGTTTAATGATTTTTTGTCTGCAAGCCTAGTTTTTTTTCAGTTATGTTATATTTGTAATTTCATAATACATTTTTTCTTTTATTGGTCATTAATTAAAATTTTTATGTTTTATATTTATTTTTGTCAATATATAATTTTATGCATGTTTGTTGTATTGATCAATAATTTTTTTGAACAGCTTTTAATTTAACATTTTTTTAATAAAATATATTTTTAATTTTATCTTTGGCAAAAATGAATTTCTGATTAATTTTTATATAAATTTAATATTTTGAAGTTAATTGTTAAATAAAGTTTATTTGTGTATTAAACATAGCTATTGTGATTAATTCTATCTATCAAATACATATAAAAATAATTAGATATAATATAATTCTTTTCATTTTTTTTTTATTTATAAATAATCACAAATTTTTATATAGGAATATATATTTTTAATATCGAATTCATGTGATAATGTCGTGATAATATATAATGATAAAGAATGATCATTTTAAAAATTTTCAGTTATCTGTTTTGGATAAGACTTGTTTTTTTATGTCCATCGTCTTTGTCAAATTGAACTGAATTGTATTTTAATGAATATTGTCCTGAAAAAGGTTTATTAAACCGAAACGTCAGACGTCGACATTTCATTCATTTTAAACAACATAATTGCATTTAAAGATTTTTTTTTTTTTTTTCCAAATTTTTCTTCATTCTATCCTTGGATATATATATATTGATATATATATATATATATATATATATAAGCCAAAAATATTTTTTTATTTATAAATATAAATTGTATATATTATATTTTCAATTTTATAGATGCATCATTTATAAAAGTAATATTTGATTGTACATTATATATTTTAGAGAATTCTTTTCAAAGTTGTTTAAATTGAAAATAGAAATAATTAATAATCTGAAGAATGGTATATTTAAATTTGTATTCATATGAAACTCCAATTTGGACATGAGTCAAAAACAATGGGATGTTAATTTTCTATATATATATATATATAATATAATATATAATATATTATAAAGAATATAAACTAGAAAAATTAACATTTTTTGATAATATAACTTACTGAATTTGTTCCATAAGATAAATCATGATTTAAAATAAAAATTGTGGAGTTAAGTATATATTTAAAAATGTCGGAACTAGAATAAATTTTCTTTTGGATCAGTTCATATTAATAAAATAAAAGACCACATGATTTAAATTTTTAAAAAAAATTTTGAATTGAAAAACTATTTTTAATTTGATTAATTTATTTCATAAATAAAATTCCAATACATCAAAAACAACCTTATATTTTTCATCTATTAAATTAATAAAAGATTATAAAATTAATAATAGAAATTATTTTTGGATCCATTTTATATTGCAGGAAATGGGTTTTATAATTTTCTAAAAAAATTTTGCCTCATATTAAGTTTTAAATTTTTCAATAACATTTCTTTTTTTATGTCACCTAAAGCATTTTTGATTTTATATTAAAATGAATTATAAACATTTTTCCTAATTTCATATTTTTTATATTTAATATATATATTGTAATTTTTATGATTTATAATAACATTCTGTTACATCATGTAAATAAATAAATTGAAGAAAGTCCAACAGGGTCATCCTTAACTTTGGGAATTTTTTGTCTCCAGTCCATCTTTAATAAAATCCATTTATTGCTTATTTTTAAATTTAATGTCTTGTAATTTCAAACAAGATGAAAACATAAAAATATATCTTGATTTTTAGTTATAAAAAATATAACAAAGTGAATGGATACAAGGATTTACCTAAAAAATTTCATACAATAAAAAAGTTGGTACAATGGAAAACGTCTCTTCTTAATCAACTCTTGAAAGAACAGAAACAAAAATGAATTTCTGTAGTGAAAATTTTTCTTAAAAAAGTTAATAAAATTTCATTCAGCACCAGGAAAAAGAACTCATGAAAGAAAGATTTAATTCAGATTTATAAGATATATTTATATATAATATTTTGTTAAAAATATGATCAGTTATAATGTGTGTATATGGTCATGAACAATGAAAAAGAATTTGTAAAATTCTTGATTTCATTTATTTATGTTCAGACACTAAATAAGGATATGTTTATGACCTTTAGTATCAAAAGGTATGAACAATAAATTTATAAAATATAATGGAAATTGATAATTTTTAAAAAATCAATTTGGTTGTTAAATATTTTGAAAAACTTGTTCAATCGGTTGAATAAAAATTCCAAACTGTTTAAATTCATTTGTTTAGGTTAAGGGCATTGAGGTTTAATGCAGCCTGATTCAATCTTTCATGTTTTGGTACTTGAAATTCTTCATTTAAGTGACCCTCTGGTATATGAAACTGGATAGGAATAATTTCTATGTCACAATAATAAAATTGTTGGCAAGAACAAACTTTTGCATTTTCTGTTGATGAAGTTTTTTGTTTTATTGTGAAGATAAGATCTAATTGAACTGTCCTGCAGTTCAATCAAAAGTTCCTCAAATTGATTTGATGCGTATTTTTGAAAATTTGGAACGCAAAACCAAACTTATATTTCTTTAAAATTCTATATGCTGGTTCATATATATATATACATATATATATATATAATAAGGGTATAGAATAAAATATGAAAACAATAAATGGAAGACAGTGCCTCCATAAAAATCAGATGGGTTTATGGCTTTATATTTATATAATGCATGGTATATTTTTTTAAAAAAATTCTTCCAGTAAATATTACTTTTCATTCAATTAAAGTCATAATTGTCCATTCAAATATTGAAATGAATTTACAATATGCAATAATATTTATATATAGATATATATTTATTTATTTTTAAATTTCTTTTAAACGGTAGATTTCTTCGAAACTTTTAAATTTATTGGACATATTTAATTATG
Organism: Acanthosepion pharaonis; assembly: GCA_903632075.3. Lineage (NCBI taxonomy): Eukaryota > Metazoa > Mollusca > Cephalopoda > Sepiida > Sepiidae > Acanthosepion > Acanthosepion pharaonis. Next base: position 3,567 of record CAHIKZ030004714.1, on the reverse strand, counting down.
GGATTCTTTTATGTTCTGTCTCCCAGAATAATTTTTCAATGATTTCATTGAATGTTTCCATCATCAACAATTGTTTGGTTGAATTGGCCAAATAATTCTAATCAGTTTTGTTTTTAAAAGAAAAGAAAAGAATTCTGATTCATTCTTTTGTATAATGAATACTCCAATGAATTTAAAAGATAGAGTTTCAAAATGGAATATGATTCTTTTCATCAGACATCTCATTTAATGTATATTTATGTATTTTTTTGATATATTTTAAGAAAATGAAGAGAATATATTCCTAGATTTATTTAATTTTTAAATAATTAAATGATTTACTAGTGTCAATTTGTAACATTTTTTAAAACAATAGTTCCAATATTTTGAATAGGTAAGAGAGATAAAAATGTTGGAATGTTCAACAAGGGTTTATTTCCTGAAAAGATTTTGTATTTAAACTAATCAAAAAAATATTTAATAAATATTCATGATCAATTTGAACATTTCTCATTTTTATTTTGATCGAAATAAGTCCAACCGGATCAAACTAAATATTTTAGATTTGTTTCCCACTAGATATATATATATATATTATATAAATATATATATTTATAATATATATATATATATATTTTAAACCGGGATATAGATTCCGTTAATTAGTGTTTTTTTTTTAATAGATTGCAAAATATTTAAAATTTTATTAGATATTTATATAGATAAAATTGTAATAAAAAAAAGTTTAAAACTTTTGTATTTTTTTTTTTTGTTTTCATAAAACCATTTTTCAAAATTTTTTAAAATAAAGTTGACTAGATGCTGAAAGCCAATTTGAGTTTTTATATATTCATATATTTCAGAAATTATCAAATATCCTGATTTGAACACAAAAACAAAAGAAAAAGTACAATATGCCTTTGTTTTTTTTTCATTTTGTTGAAACCTATATTTAAGGACTTTTATTTTTTTTATGTTTTCATTTTTTATTTGTATCAGGCTTTCAACTCTGAATTGAGATCCATTTCTTTTTGGAATTTTTGGATAAATGCTGATGCGAAAAATCTCCAAAATATAAAACTTGATTTAATTTAATTTTTTTAGAAAAAGTTTGCTATTTGAATGAATATTTCAAATCAAACCAAAAATATTTATTTTCCCATTACAATTTTAAAAATAATTTTTAAGCGTAAATTCATAGATATTATATCAACATGCATTCACTACAAATCAAAAATTTAAAAATCAAATTTTTATAGGATCTTTTTTCAAAAAAGAGCCCCCAGTAAATAGTATTGTCAATGATTTTGTGACAAAAATTTCTTTTTAGAATTTGGCTTCAAAATTTTATTAATACAAAAAAAAAAATTTTGACATTCATTTTCTATTTTTTCAAAAAAAAACATCCTGTCTTTTTAAATTCATATTTGTTAATAGTTTTAAATTTATGTTTGAAAATATTTTAAAAATTATAATATGAGTTAAATAAATTAGAAATGTATGTAATGATTATACCTTTGATTAGAAAGAAAACATTCAATATTTTATATATATAATTTTATTTATATGCAAATATATATATATATATATATATATTATATAGTTTAACATATTGACAGTTTAAAACCAATAAATACAACTTAAATCTTTATTTTGGATTAAAGATGACTTTTTTTGTTATAAATTTCTTCAAATATTTTTTTTTTTCAATTGATGTTTTTTTTTTCAAATTGAACCTTATCCCACAGGAAACACCACTTCTCCTTTTGAATTCCTGTTTTTAACTTTCATTTGCAAAAAGTTACTTGGTTACAAATCAAGTAATAAGGAAAATTTTAAAAACTTCATACGAAATATGTTTATTTCTAGAAATTAAAAAATATCATTACATGACAATTATATCAATACCCTCATATATAGCCTAATTTGATTTGGAAGATTTTTTCAAATTATGAAAAATTTTTTGTTTACAAATGAAATTCGTCCTTTGATGACATATCTTATCCAAAATGAAAAACTGGATACCAGACTGAACCTTATGAATCAAATTAATTGTCTATACATGGAAAATATATTTGCGTGAATTGGAAATAATTTAAGAAAAAAAAATATGAATTCACAACATTTTTGGAATATTTGTTTCAAAAATATTACTGATTTAAATGAAATACCAAAACCAATTTTTAAAAAAAATTTTGTAAAAATTTGGTAATCTTTTTATCAAAAGCTGGTTTATTTGAAAAATTTAATGGATATGTGTTTTAATTAAGTAAAATTTGTCAACATTTTATAAAACATCTTTTATTATTTCATTTTTTTTTAAAAAGTTTTCTGTTTTAAATGTAATATTCTTACACAATTGAATGAAAAAAAAAAAAGAGTATCCCAAAACTAAAAATTTATATAATACTTAATATATATAATATATATATAAAACATATATAGTCGCTATCAGGTCATCCCATAAGTTCTGTCCGAATTTTGAATAAAGAAAACAAGTGACCAAATGTTACATTTAATTACAGATTCAATCAACAATGTATTTTCCCTGATTATCTATGACTTCCTTCCATCTATTAACAAACTTACTAATTCCATTACTGTAAAATTCTTTTGGCTTTGATTCGAAGAACTCACAAATGTCAGTTTTAACCTCTTCCTGTGTTACAAAAAAGCTGTTTCTTCCAAATGATTCTGTAAGCTACGAAACAAATGGTAGTCTGAAGGAGCAAGATCGGGAGAATAAGGTGGATGAGGAATTTTCTCCCAACCAAGTTCTTTCGATCTTTTGTGACGTGATTCTTGCTGTGTGGGGGTCGCGCATTGTCCTGATGAAACATCACCTCTTTTCAATTCACTAGAGCAGGTCTTTTTTTTTTTCTCAAAGCTTGGTTCAAACGCTCTAATTGCTGACAGTATATTTGAGCATTAATTGTTGCATTAGGTGGTAAGAATTCAAAGTGGATTATTCCTTGGCGATCCCACCAGATTGAAAGAAGAACCTTTTTGCCCATGAAGTTCCTTCTCGGCTGTGGCTGGGGTCCTTCCCCTTTACCAAGCCACTGTCTACGACGCTTAACATTTCGATAAAAGATCCATTTTTCGTCGCCAGTCACAAGTCTATCCAAAAAAAGGTGAAACAAGTTGGCGAGAATGGAGAGAAGAGCAGATGTCAACTCAGGATTTGAGGTTGTTTTCAGACAATTCATGAGGCACCCATTTTCCAAGTTTAGAACTTTTCCAAGTTGTTGAAGATGACGATGAACAGTTGTATGGTTTGAACTGAGAACCACTGCCAATTCTCAACTGATAAAGCAGGATTTTCTTCAAGGGCTGCTTCAAGAAGCTTTTCATCAAACTCAACTGGACGTCCGGTTCGATCTTCATCTTCAAGGGTGAAATCTCCATCTCTGAATTTTGCAAACCATCTTCTGTAAGTTCTTTCATTCACACATTCCTCTCCATAAACTGAGTGAATGTTTCTAGCCGCTTCGGCTGCTGAGTTTCCTTTCTTGAACTCATAAAGCATTATGTGCCTCAAATGATTCTTGGGTACTTCCATGTTAGCAGGGTTTTAATCAAACAAAA
>CAHIKZ030004713.1:0-21174 GCA_903632075.3 Acanthosepion pharaonis | reverse complement strand
ATTTCTAATGTCTTCCTGTTACAAAGATTTGTGTGTAAATAACAATAAAACAAAATATTTATATTTTAGTTTTTCAATCTTTATTTTTACTTTCAAATTTTATGAATAAAATAAAATCTTCAGATCGTAATGTATCTGCTTCCCAAAAAATAAATTTGAAAAAAATAGTCAAAACTTAAAAGAAAATGCATTTGGCCAGATTAAAACTGTTGATATCATAAAAGTACTTACACTAAACCTCAATGGTTTAATATTATAATAATCTGAATATTGCAGATGTCCTGCTTACCATTTAGTAGATTAAACATTGGAAAATACAGGGAAAGGACAGTGTAAGTAAAAGTAAAATTAAATGAATGAATAACAAATAGAGATAAACATGCTGTGGTTTGAATCTTTGTAAAACTGGCCACTAAAGATTTGGTTTCACTTTTGAAACAAAAAAGACATTTATTGATTGCAATAAAAACATCATATGGTAGGTCAGCTATTTTTACTTCCTCCATTTTTTTTTTTTTTTTTTTTTTTATAAAAGAAATAAAAATAAAGTGAACTGAGCAACAGCAATACAAATCCTGTGTTCAGAAATCATTACTGCAATCTTTCTCCCACCAAACATCTAAGCAACTACTATGATCATAAATGTTTTCACGCAATAACATAAGACCATTATAACCAATAAATGATATTGTTATACTTTGCTTCAAATTAAATCTTTCTGATTCACTCTGTGTTGACCTGATGTGAAGCCTAAAAAGCAAAATTCAAATAAAAATGTTGTCCTCTGTGCAGGACCTCCAAGCACCATGACTGACCCAGAAAACAAATCCACTCAAAAAAAATAAAAACAACAACATAGAATAAGCTAATCATGAACCTTGCTGACCAAGAAAAAAAACAGGAACAAAAGACACGTCCAGGAGCCACTACAACTTGCTTTTTAAGAAAGCCACTCATAAATGACTGACACATATTTGCAGTGAACAGCAAGCTTCACTGATCCACTCCAGGACTCCCTCTCAACCTCAGCACCATTACCTCAGACAACCAACCTGACAAACACATGAACTCCAGGTCTTACCAACTCTACCCTTCTTCAAAAGCCACCTCCCTTACCCACATTACAGAAATTTCTCTCACATCCTCTGTATTGGCAATACAAAGAATTTTGTACTAACAACTGTTGTCTTCTTTTCTTTTTTGCCTCATAGGTTGTACTTTTTGTTCGATTGTTCTTTTGTGCTATCATACACAAGTTTATAACAATATTTTAAAGAAAAAAAGCCCTTGTTTATGAAACAACTATTTCCCAAGGAACAAATCTTGTATAACTGTCTTTGGTTTCTTTATGAAGAGTATTCACATATATAACAATGTGTGTATGTGTGTGTGCGGATGTAAAAGTGTGCAGGTAATGTTGAATTCGTTACATTTGCATTAGAGCCTTTGGTGTGTGTTGGATTTTAAATCAGGCCATTGAAAATAAATTAAACACTTCCTGGTTTCAGTGAACTGATTTAAAATCCAACAGACACCAATAGCTCCAATATAACAAACGAAAGAACCAAACACTTTCTGTTCTCTAGTCATTGGATCTGATAAATTAATTTAATTTATGGCCTCTTCTTATCAGAGATCCCAATGCATCTTCCTGACACTCAGTTTTGTCTTATTTTGACCTGAAGAAACTGAAATCAACAGACATTCAGCAAATGCATTGTTTATAGCTTTCCCACTTTATCTTATTTTTAAATGCACACTCTCATATATATATATATATATATATATATAGAGAGAGAGAGAAAAAACATTGCTTAGTCCCCACAATCAATGTCATACTAGTCTCTCTAACTTATCTTCACTAAGGCAGGTAGCATTATAAAACTGGAATCTTCAGGAATAAGCCCATCTTATCCAAGCCCAATGTACCACACCATAATTCCAGAACACAGCAAAAGATAAAATACCACATTCAGAAACTAGGCAATCATCTTAGGGAGTAAAATTCTGATCCTAGACAGAATTGCAAATCCATAGAAAAAAAAAATAAAATAAAAAAAAAATAAGCACCCATTTTTTATGGGTACTATTCTAGTTATCATTATAACTAAAATACTTTCTGTTTTGTGATATTTTCCAGTTTTGTTTGCATATTTATATATGGATTGTAATATTCAGGCCAGAGGAAAACCCAGCTGATTCATTCATAGTTCCAGACAAGCCTTCAAATCAATAAGATAATCTATATGTTGATGTCCCCAGTCATCCACTTAACTGACCTGTGAACATGACAGGACTTGAATTCTCAACAGTGGAGTTTACTTAAATAGGAGAATAGATATTGTAAATACAGGAAAAGAAAAAGACTATTCTAAAAAATAGAAAGTTTGAATTCCAATCACCACAGGTAACTAAGAAATCACTTTGGGCAATTCCCTTTTCATTTTTGATAACAAACTGAAAGATAAATTTATGAACAGTTGATATAAATCACATAAATACTTTTGATTTTATATATTTATTTTTTTTAGTCCCACCATCTCAAAAGTAAAAAGTAAAACATTCAATGAAATTCCAATAACATGCAAATTAACACTTTAATTTCTTTTTTTACACTGTCAACCATGTCAAACATGTTTTTATTACTGACTTTTTTTTTTTTTAACGTAATTTGAAAATAATTTTTTACTTTGTATTGCAGATTGATACCTTTTGATATAAGATATTAAAACTTTGAGTTCTGCCTTATTGTTGTTATCTTTTGGTGGTTTGAGAGTTCAAAACTAGATTTTTTTTTTTTTTTCAAATACAGTTCTTCCAAACTCAGAAGTTTGGTGCAAAAATCTTCCTTCTCTCATCCCTTTATTTGTCTTTTGTTGTTTTTAGCTAATTTATTAAATATTATAAAACTTAATAGTTGCACAATAAAAATCAGAAATTGCTCATTTTTAACTCTTTTTGTATTTTGAACTTCAACTTTTACACCACTTTTTCTCCCATTTAATCAGATTTGTTTTTATATAAAGATTTCTTTTTACAAGGATTTAGTTTGGTTTGGTTTGTTGTGTTTTAAGCATGAATAATCATTTCAATGGGTTATTTAATGCTGACAACTTTTTTTCCTGGTAATATTTTGTTTTGTCAAAATATATTGCTGGTAATAGTTTTCCTCCTTCAAAAACTTATTTCTTAATTTTTTCAAAAGTATTTCTATTATTAAAACCTATTTTTCAAAAAACTTTTATAATGCTTTTTACCTCAGTTTCGAGGTTAACTTTTGCCCATATTTTATTAGCTCAGGTGCTAAAACCCCGGGTCGGGTGGACCTAAAACACCAATTAAGAGGTGGTTCCACTGCTTTTAAACCTCCTGAGTAGAGGCCTTGCTGTTAGACGTGGAACCTATATGTTTATGTAGTTTATCTTTTAAAATAGGACAAGGCTTTATTTTTGAAAAAAAAGATTTAAGTGAGAATTGACAATTAAACAAATGTTATTTGTAGAAAATATGTGGAATAGAATTCAAACTTGTACTTCCAAACCTTTAAAATTGAATGCAGTATTCAAATTACCATCCCAAAAAACTAAAATCAATTCTGTATCTTAACAAGGCTAAAGTAATGCCTAAGTCAAGAAGTATGTTTTCTTTTTGTTTTTTTTAAATTGGTTTCAAGACAAGGCAGTAAAGCCATTAAGACACAAGGGGTTACTGGGTGTGGAAGAATTAAAAACAGAAACATTAATAATGAGTGGGAAGAGAAAAGAGTAATCAGAAGATTATAGATATTGACATTTAAATTTTTGCAGATAAAAGTTGGCTGGAAAGTTGGTGCTGGAAAAGAGTTCCACAAACAAGAAGTGCAAGAAAAGAAACTGTTACCATAGAACTTAGCTAATTCAACTGTAAATTGATGAGACCTTGTTGCTAATCTAGTACTTAGCTTAAATTCATAAAGTCTAGGTACCATAGCGAAGAGTTCATCCAAACAATTACCATGAAAGTATTTATAGAAAAGACACAGGGAAGCTACATTACAGTGGTAGGAAAGTGACTGAAGCTGAGACACCAGGTCAGAACCAATAATATTGCTGGTACTTTTTTTGATTTTTATCAAGAATCTCTTAATACATAACAGGAGCTCTGGACCAGATCTGGATCTAGTAGGTGGATGTGCAGGTGTTACAACAGATAGTAGCTCGGAATGAGAAATCGGAGAGCCAAGTTCAATTTCCAGTCATATTCATTACATTCACTTACAAATACCCTTGGGAAAGGCATGAATACATCTCTTCCCCCAGCTATTAGTTAAATAGTAGGACTTATATCTGGAAAAATCTTGTTAATGAAACACTCACTCACAAAAAATGAATTATTCTTAAAATCTAAAATATATTTTGGATTTAAATAACCCTCAAAGGATTGATAAACTGTAAAAAAGACAATCAATCATCAGAATCTAGTAATAGAACATTAGGCTACCATCCTGAGTCCTTATAGCATTTCTTGGAGAAGTCAGTGTTACTTGGGCTCATATTAGAAACAATTAAAATATCATAAACAATATTTTATCATTTTTTTTTACTAGTAAAATTTGGTGTTGACTTTTTTGTATATTTCCCACTGACAAATCTGATTTTCAATGCTTTTTTTTTGTTCCGCCTCTCTCCACTTTGTACAACTACTTGATATCATTTTGCCATTGTGGTGAACCTGAAAAATTTAATAAAATATCACTGAAGAAAAATAAATGAAATGCAATTTAATTTGAAAGGTCATAATCCATAACATAATGGTCATATCAACAAGAAAAAATTTTGATGTTTGTGATAAATAATTTGTTTGTTTTTTTTATATGGAAGTTTGTTTGTTTTTTTGAATTTGTATGTATATTAATTCTAAATTATTTTATACAATGTTAAAATTTTTAAATAATGTTCACATTATATTTCTTAAATTATAATAATAAAAGAATAAAAATTTACTGAAAAGTTCAAAGCAATGGAAGCAATTAAAAAAATTTAAAATAAATCATTTAATATTATAATTGTTTTCAGAATTTTTTAAAAAAGTTCTAAATAGCATAAATATAAAAATATGTTAATTTTAAAAAGTTTTGTTTCTTGTTCCTATTTTTTTCTCTCTTCTCTCTCTCTCTCTCTCTAACATATATAAATATATATATATATATATATATATATATGACATTTCTATCACTTTCAATGAATTATCTTTTTTTTTCAAATGCCTGTATACTCTTTTTTCAAGTAAATTTCCATTTTCCAGGATTAAATTAAAAAAAAACCTTCAAGGAATTTAAATGTTATCTGGTCTCTCAAAACTTTGGTATTCAAATATTTCCGTATACCATTCATTGTAACAAACAAATAAGGTTTGTTCGTTAAATGTCCAACTAGTCTTGGGGGATTGAACTAACCATTTGCAATGGTAACTGGCAAAAATAGGGAAGATAAACCTTAGAGCTTTCAAAGAACTAACCATAGGACAGGCCATTTGCCTGATCAATTATTCTATTTACATTCAGGCTTGTTTTTTTAACCAAAAAAAAAAAATAAACAAAAAGCCCTTTGTGCAGGCAAAATTTAAACCTAAAAGAGAAAATTCCAAAAGTAAAATTGCCATTGAAATACCAGAGAAAAATTTAAGAACACCCATAAAAACCACTGATAAAATCCTAAAAAGGAAATTGCAATTTTTTGAAAAAGTTTCCTGATGCACAAGAAATGGATCAAGTTCTAAAGAGAAAGAAGTTCTGAAGCACTTCAAATTGCCATTATCCATAGGTAAGATTTGGGCCCATTTTATATTAAATTGATAAATTTTTTCATCATTTTAGAGTTGAATTTCCGAGGTGACCATAATTTTCGCAAGCCAATTCTTCCACTTGCACCTTTTCAGGAGCGAAACAGAGCCATTCTTGCTTTCCCATTATTTTGACCCATGACAAAAATTTTTTTAAAGAAATTGTTGCTTTTCTCTTTTATTCATTAAAATCTATAACAGCCAATTCTTTGTATGACAACATGTGGTAAGGGTCAGCTTCCTAAAAAACGATTTCCTGATGGAAAAAAGGGATAAAAGATTCATTTTTCCTGTCGTTCTTAATTTTCAACCGATTACTGTCAAAGAAAATTTAAAACATCCACTAGATGACTTAAACAATTACTGATTCATTAAAAAATAATGTTTCACTTTAATAAATAATGTTGAATAAAAAATTCCCCAAAAACTTTCATGCATATATAAATCCTCTTGGTAAGGATCTTTATTCTCATGAAGTATAGATTTCATTATTAGTTTTAGGAAAGAAAAGGCATTATTTTTGTATACAAAAAATCATATTCTGTATTAAAAACTCTTGAGGTAAGTGTGTCCTAGTTTATAAAATAAATAAAACCAAATTCATAAAAATCTTTTAGTGATTTCTTTGTTTAAATAAATAGTGTTCTCCCTTCTTTGTAGATTTTGAAAAATTTCAAAATCAAAAACTGTTTCATTGCTAAATCATTCACTGTCTTTGATTTTCTTCATTTTATTGAAAGAATCTGAGTGTTGCTTTCAATTTGGCACTGGTAGCCTCTTCAATATGACAGAAACCAGATCACCAGAAATCACTAAAAGAAAATATTTTCCTAAATTCAGAAAACTACAATTCTAACTGAAAAGCTCATCCACCACAACCTTTTCCAGACATTTGAATGAGATTAGATCCTTTATAACATTTGGAGATTCTGAAGAAAATCTATTGCAAGATGACTTTTTCTTGGGTGCTAATATTTTTTTTTAAAGACAGGAGATTGAAAACATATTTTTAAGGGAACTAACAAACAAGGGTTCTGTCTGTGAGCAGACACTAGATTTGTGAAGATGTTAGAACAACAATCTTTGAATATATTTTCATTGACAGCTTACTGAAGACCTCTTGAATTTCATAGTCTTATAGAAGTCTTAAATGAAGGAAGTCTATTTTAAAAAAATTTTTAGACTAGTTGGGAGGAAATGTTATAATTTTCCTTTTTATTAAAAAGAACATAATTAAGCTGTACAAAACTTGAAACTACTACATGAAATTCGAAAGGTACAAGCATTTATTACATAGACATGAAACAATATAATAAAATACATTTTTTACAAAAAGGCTTGCACAAAAACTTTCCAACAAAATTATAGAAAATTATAGTCTCTAAAAAATATACAATACAATTTTTCGAATCATGAAAAAAACCTTGAGGTGATATGAAAACTGTTGAAAAAAGGAAGACAATAGTCTTTAGAAAAAGGTTCACCTACCTAAATAGAGAGATGAAAAAAAAACTTTGAAAAATCCCAATGTGGTCTCTATATTTTCACTTTTTTCTCAATATTTAAAAAAAAAAATTTGATTTTCATTCTGTTGGCTAAATGCTTTACTAGGTCCTTCAATGATACTTTTTGGGGGGGTTCTTTATGCTTTTTTTGAGCTTCCTTTTTGCAGTCAGCAGCAGCATGGTCAGCTTAAAAAAAACAAATTTCAATGTTCTTTTTTTCATTGTTTAACTAGTCCTTGGGAATGGCGAAACCAAAACAATTCTTTGCACTCCTAGCAGCTTTCATATGTGACCCTTCCACTCCTTGCAGCCAGACGGCTTCCTTTGCATCTGATGTCTAAGTCCCTTCTGCTGTTTGTCCACTGATCTAATAAAATGTATCATCTGCCCCAATGTCTTCTTAATTCCACAAATCCATTTTCCAATAAATAAATTTTGGGTATATATATTTTTTTAATTTGAAAAACATGAATCATTAAATAGTCTGTCATATATTATTTCTTTTAAATCTTTTAGATCCAATTTAAAAAAATCATTAACATGTAAAACATTTTTCTCAATCAAACTGGCTTTTATTTAATACAAAAGTAAATGTATATGACAAACATAAACTATTTAATATTTATTTATTTACACTTTCTGATTAAATTGTTATTGTTGGCCATGTGTATTTTCTGAGTAGTATCAATCATAGCATTTTTCTCCACATTATGTTTAGCCACGGGTTCGCTGACTAATGCTCTTTATTCACCCTCTGCTTATATTTATGTTGTCCTTCTCATTTGCATATGATACTACACTCCCTGAACCGAAATTCTGGACACCTTATTTTTTCTACTACTATTTCTGACTACCCTCGTAATGTGCTCTCCTTCCTTTTTTTTTTTTTTTTGTTGATCTTGGTCTTCATTTTCTTCAAGTTTTCATCTCTTTTTCACTACAACTTTCATCTTTTCTTCTCTGTTCCACTTTTTGTGACATTCTTTCTTCTTGCTTTGATCTTCCATTTCCATATCCTCCAATTTGTTTCTGCTTCTGAATTGATCTGCATGTTCCTTATATTTTGTCCCTTTTTTCTCAAGTATAGCTGTGTTGTGTCCTTTTTGTATCAGGAAATTTGCTTCTTTCTGGATCAGCTTTATTATTCTTTCTATACCATAACTTTTCTTTTGTTGAAAAGGATATAGTTATGGGGGCTCTGATTTGTCTTCCCATTAATGACGAAGAGCTCAGCTTTCTTCCCTGCATGTGGAATGGATCTAAAACTGAGAAGCATTTTCAGTAAATATGCTTTCTAGGCTTTTCATTTAAATGGTGAGAAATGCTTTTAACCCCATTTTCACTGTTTGTATGGAATGATTCTTTTTAACCACAATGCCATTAGATCATGGATGATATGGTGGTGTCTTTGTATAACATACATCCTTGATTCAATTTATTACATAAATGTCTGATTTTAAAAATTCAGGACATACATTGTCAATGAACAATCCCCCTGTTTAATACCCTCTACATCTTTTGAATAATTTGACCACCAATTTTTTATTAATGAACTTTAGTCTTTTGTGTTGGCTATTATGTCACAATTTTGTCATCATTAACTCTTTTAATATGTCCCTTCTAGTGTTTGTTGAGCTAAAATTATATCTCCATTGCATATTATGCCATTTTCTACTGTCAGTTTGTGCTTTGTTTCTTTAAAGGGCTGTTCTGCCATTGAACAATTGCTCCACACATTGCTTCTTATTCTCTCCACTATTCTGCTTAATACTGGGTCTTGCTCTGTCTCTATTTTGAGTCTGTTTAGAGGAAGAACATCCATTTCAACGCCTTTTCCTGTTTTTCTTCAGCTTCATTCTTGAAATGCAATCTTGATAACGCATCTACATGAGGGATAGTATTCTCTTTAACATATATTATGTCAAAATTGAATGCCATGATCTTTATCACCCATCTCAAAATCCTTAAATCATGTTACATGTTTATGACAATATTTTTTTTTTTTAATAAGAATTTTTCATCCAAAAAAATTTTATGCCCTTTCCATGCTCCATATAATCACCAATGCATCTTTTTTTCAATATTCCAGTAGTTAATTTCTGCTGGCATTAACCTTCTTGATATATACATGATTGGGTGTTTTTAACATATGATAGCAAAAAAAACAATCACTCCTTCATCTGTGTTTAATGTTAAACTTTTTGTGGATCAAAAACTTTTATTATTGGTTTGTTCCTCAGTTATTTTTTTTACTGTCTCAAAAGTGAATGTTTGCTTTTGTGTCCAGTTAAATTGATTATTTTTCTTTTCCAATTTGCAAATGTCTCTATTATGTCACTGTATCTTGAGGAATGTATTTGCATAAAATTTATCATCCCCAAAAAAGAATTCTAAGAAAAAAAAAAAGTATTTGTTGGAGAAGGTATGTCTGTTATTTTCTTTGTTAAAAAGATGTCAGGTGATATGTCTTCTTTCAATATTTGATATAGTAAATATGATATATTCTTTTTTTTCAAAACTACATTTGTCTTTTATAGTCATGCCTTTATTTTTTTTTCAACCTTACTAAAATTTGCTCTGTTTTATATTTCAATTTCGAATTGGTTGCCTTACACATACAGTAGCAGCCATAAATATTATAAAGGAAACAACAAAGACATAAATATGTGTTCATTTAAAAATAATGCATGATTAGCAATGAAATTTTACTGATAAAGATTAACAAAAATGCAAAATATTATATAAAATTACAAAAATTTACATAATTTTTTTTTTTAAAAAACTTAAATGGAGCTTTTCAACAATAAGGAAAAAGTTCATTTATCATTAGGACTTTATTTTAACAAATATCAACAAATTCTACATTTGCAAAACGCTCTCTTTTGAATGAAAAAACTCATTATCGCTAACTATCAAGAAAAAAAGTCAATTTCAGAAATTTCTGATATTGTTCATAGGTCTAAAAGTGTCGTTCATCGTGTAATTAGCAGGTATAAAACCGATAAAACGTTAGATGCAAAACCAAAAACCGGCAGACCTCCAAAACATCGCAAAGAGAAGATCGAAGAATTGTTAGAATATCTACAAAAAATGTTTTGAAACTGCTACATCAATTGCCCGTAAATTTAATGAAGAGACATAATAAGATCTCAAGGAAAACGGTTGCTCGTGAAGGTTAAAAATGCAGGATTGCATGCCCGTATTCCAGCTTCAAAGCCTCTCATTTCAAAGCGAAACCAAAGGGCACGCCTGGAGTATGCGAAGAGAACATGTTGTTTGGACTGACACACAATGGGATACAGTTCATTTCAGTGACGAGTCCAAGTTTACTATATTTGGTTCTAGGGACAAAACTTACGTACGCCGTAGAAAAGGTGAAAAACTGTCTTCTCAATGTGTCAAGAAAACCGTTAAGTTTGGTGGCTGGAATGTGATGGTGTTGGGGATGATTTCATCTGCAGGAGTTGGCCCTATCATCCGCATATTGCAATATAAATGCTGAGATTTAAAAAAGGCTTCATCTGTAGCATGTGGTACCAAGATTACACCATAATCTTTATGAATCTCCTATTTTCATGCAGGACAATGCACCTTTTGTCACAAGGCTCAGAAGGTTATGGCTTTATTTGAAGAAGAAGGAATCGCCCTAATGAAGAAGGGCCAGCCCAGAGCCCCAACCTGAATCCAATAGAAAATGTTTGGAAGATAATTGGAGAAAGGGCTCAGAAAAGAAACCCAAAAAACCAGGATCACCTATGGGAGTTATTGAAAGAGGAATGGGAGGGAATTACTGCTGATTTTTGCAAGAAATTAATTAGATCATGTGGTCGACGATGCAGAGAAGTCATTGAAAAATAAGGGATGTTTACCAAATATTAAATTTTGTTGATATTTTGTTCACAATCAAATATTAACAAGATCGTTCCTTAACTTTTGTCCAGTAGCTTATTTCCTTTGTTCCATTTAATCTTTATTTAAAAAAAAAAAAACTATTATGTAAATTTTTGTAACTTTGTATAATATTTATGCATTACACCTAATCTTTATTCGGTAAAAATTTCATTGCTAATCATGCATTACTTTTTAAGTAATACACATATTTATGTCTTTGTTGTTTCCGTTCCTTATATTATGGCCGCTACTATATATATATATATATATATATATATATATATATATATATATATATATATATATATATATATATATATATATATATTTGAAATTTTATAATATATTTATAAATATATATATATATTCTTCATTTTTATATAATTACAGCGAACATTTGTATGCATTCATTTCGTTGATTATTTGAATTTTTTTTTTCTAGTTCTTTCTTTTGAATTGATTACAAAAATATCATAACAATCTTTCAAAAATCTCAGGACAATTTCCGCCCCAAATCTTTCATTTTTGGTTTTGGCCATGATTTATCACAAAAATATATTAACTAAATCAAAAGACAAACATGTAAACCCAATCTTTCTTTTATCTTTAAAAAAATTCAAACATTTGTCCTATTTTCCCCAAAGAGTTAAATTCAGTATACTTTTATCAAGATGCCATTAAGCTACTTTAATATTATATTTATATATGATAGAGTTAAGATTTGATCATCTTGGTAATTTAATAACTTTTTTTTTTTATCAAAATGTATCCCAGATGAACTTTTGATAGACACACCTTCAGAAGAAATGAATTTAAGTTAATGTATTAATTACAATAGAGGCCTCCTTTTTTTTAGTATTTAAATGGCTAAATATTGGTATGTTTATCATTATGTTAAAATTTTCTTTCTCTTTGCACTTCTAACAAATTTTGGAATTCATATGGTATTTTGACTGATTAACCAATGATCAACTTTAATTTCAAAACTTTAAATGCAATGCCAATTATTGTTTTCTGTCTGATTAATCCCCGTTTTTATTGTTATTTTGAAATAATGTTCTTTTTGATGTTTTGTTTTTTTCATATTCTCCATAATCAGTAACCTCTTGTTTTTTGAATGTATGTATTGTCCAGCTTTGGATGAAATAATTGTTAATTGTTCATACCGTTGAGAAATAAAAGATGAATGATAAATTAATCTTAATAAATTTTTACACAATGGAATGTTATAATTTTGTGAACGTACCACATTAATAAAAAAAAATAAATTAAACAAAAGTACAAAATTTATAAATTAATAAAAATCATTTCCTAAATTTGATGAAATTTATAACCTATCTTATTTATTCTTCATAACTTACTAGCAATTATTCTTTATATTGGTCTCAAACTAATTTTTTTTTTCTGAAACCAGACACTTGAGAATCGTTAAAATGTCAGAATTGATGTTCAATCAACCATAAGGAAAAATAATTTATTTTGTTTGTCTGAATAATAAACAACATGGCTTTATTTTAAAATAACATTTTCACTGTCAAATTTTAAATTTAGGTTTTTTTCAAGGTGTGTGAATTGACATATTTGTTTTTTGTTCCAGCAAAAGTTCCGCCATCTTTAAAGGCACATTTATGATTTGAATTCTTCAATCTTCATAAAACCTCTGAATTGTTCTATTTTACTTATACAAACACAAAAAGCATATTATTATATATAAATATATATTATATATATATGTATAAATAGTATTTGTATATAATCTTTTACTATTAAAAAAAATGTTACTTATTATTTAGCTGAAAATTATAGAAAAGGAGGTCTGTTACTAGATGTTACCTACTAAACTGATTTGATGGAAAAAAAAAAAAAAAAAACACCAATTATTATTCTTTCAGTTCAAAAATTGCTAAATAACTTTTTAGTTAGTAACTATTAATTTTTTAAATAAATAAAAATATTTTAAACTAAAGGAAACTTATAATATAAAATGCCTTTTTCCTTCATTTGCTCAAAATGAACAACGAATTTATTCTTCTGATGGAGAAAAGATTTTTGAAAATGATTGATGATGGCTTATTTTATTTCAAAGGAAAGAATTTTTATATTCATTGTTGTAAACTTAATATTTTTTATTCCTTTGAATTTTTTTTTTTGACATTATGATTAAATTTTTTTTTTTTTCTTTTTTTAAAAGAATCCAGAATGTCATGAATAAAGAAAATCTATTCAAAATTGGGATGGGGAATATTGTATTCTGAAAGCAAGACAAATCAAAATTCCTAATAAAAGAAAAAAAAACTTCGTAAAAAAAAATCTAGAAAATAATTTCAAAAACAGAAAACTGTGCCACATAAAAAAAACGAATCCAATCACATATAAAGTTACGTTTAACCAAATTTAAAAAATAATTCTGAATCCGAACATTTTTCCTAAAATAAATTATAAAATTTTCTAAGATAAGGAAAAAATGACGGGATCCAGTCTAAAGCAATTTGAACGACACAATCACGTTGAAAAAAAGGAAAAAAATCAAAAACATTTTATTGAAAAATAAAAATAACTTGTTCGACAGCATAAAAAATGAAAATGTTTGCATTTTTAAAGAAAATCCTGTAATTTCAACTTTTTTATGAGCAACATAGATAAAAAAAAGTCACGGAAGTTTTTATTCAACACAAATTTGAACACGTTGCGCTTAGTAACTTATTTTTAATGACGAATAATGTCAAACAAATCAACAAAAAAAACGTAAATAACTTGATAAAAAAAAATTTTGATGGCACTGTAAATGAATAATTTTGAATCAATTTGAATCAAATTCACCCATTTTTTGTTGGCTCACAACTTTATTCTAATTTCAATCTGTAAACCTGTCTCAATCATTATTCTCTCAATAAATCTGTGATGTCTTTTCAATCTTTGTCTCTCTCTCTCTCAATCTTGTCTGTCTCTCTCTATCTCTCTCAATTTGTCTAAACAATTTAGAGAATCTTTGAACTCTCTTTTTTCTTTTTAAATCTGATATCTGTCTGTCTTTTTCTCTTTGGTTAATCTGTCTGTCTCTCATATTGAAATCTGTCTGTCTCTCTCTCTCATTATTTCTGTCTGTCTCTGGCTCAGTATCTGAGAATGTGTCTGTCTCTCTCTCTCAATCAAACTTGAAGTCTCTCAATTTCTCTCTCTCTCTGAATCTCTCAAATCTCTCCAATTTCTCTGTTCTCTCAAAGTTCTTTGTCTCTCTCAATCTGTCTGTCTTTCTGTCTCTCATCTCTCTCATTTCTCAATTTTCTTTCTCTCTTCTGTCTTCTTATTTCAATTGTCTGTCTTTTCTCTTTTGCTCTTTCTCTCTCAATCTGTTCATCTATCTTTCTCTCTCTCTCTTTTAAATCTTTTGTTCTTTCAAATTTAAAAAAATTTACATCTGGCAATGTCTGTCTTTCTCAATATCTTCTGTCATCTTTCTTCTGTCTGGGAAAAAAAATTGTCTGTCTCGATCTTGTCTTCTGTCTATATCAATCTGTCACATCTTTGAATCAAACTATTTAACTTTTGTTTGTGAATGTCAATGAATTGGGATTTTTTTGAAATTAATGAAATAAATCTAACCTTGTAAAAACTTGCCTGTTTTTATTTTTTTAATTTTTTTAAATTGTTCTGTCTAGCTCTCATAGAAATAATCAAAAAATTTAAATTGTTTGGAAAGATCCATTTAGATCAATAAATCACAATTTCATTAATATATATATTTATATAAAATATATATATGATATATATATATATATATAATATATTTCACCCTTAAGTAAAATCTTTAAAAAACCATTAAGACGTAATGGATAACTTTTTTTTTTCAGAGAAAGAAACTATAAGGAAGAAGGGATGTAATAGAAATGAAACAGAAGAAAACGATTAACATTCTATTTAAATTTTTTTAATCAATATTAATAGTTGATAGGAGAAGCAAAGAACGGGAAGGAGTTCCAAAAGTATAACGTGCGAGAGAAGAAACTAATATATAGAAATGTTTCAAGCAATCTAACAAATTCCAACAATTTTATGATGAGAACATTTTTAAATCTTGTAATTGCGTTTTCCTTGGTTTTCTCGAAACAACTTTAAGAAATAATTTTAAGAAATAATTAATAAAATTCTTTACATTTTTTTTTTGATTATAGAATAATTGTGTTATATTTATCCACTGCTATGATTGAACCTTGTTGTATATAACCCATTTTTCATCGCCTCCTTCCCATTTACCAGAAATGTAAGTTGCCCATGATTTATTCAAAACAAATTGACTAACTGAGACGGAACTTATGGTTCAACCTAATATTTCATTTACGTGTCCATCTTTGTTTCTTTTTTTTTTTTATGAAAAAAAAAAAAAAAATAGTGACAAATAAACTGTTGTCTACACGGACGGACAAGAGACAGAGTAACGTTCAAAAGTAGAATAAAAAGCCAACAAGAACTCTACTCGTTAACATTTATATTACTACAACGTTTTGAATAATTGATTCGTTTTCTACGGCTTATCAACCCTGCGTTATTATTTGAAGCCAGAAAATACTTTTAGATTGTAACAATTTTTTTGAGAGAAATAATGATACCATTTTTGTTAATTAACCCATAGCTAGGGGGAGAAGGGTGAATTCATACCTTTCCTTTGAAAATTTGCACGTAAGTGAATATAACGAGCCCAACCGGATATTGAAACTCAACTCTCCGATTAACAATTCCGAGCTATTATCCATTATCCAACCTTATGGCATTTGCAAAATGGTTTACCCATCTATTTACTGACCAGGCTCTAAGTTTGCTTAACTTCAGTGATCGTATGTATACTAGTGTTTCAATGTGATATAATCGTAACGTGTGTATAAAAGAATAAAGCTTCTTTCTCTTGTTTCTATTTTCATCATCCATACAATAAACATCCATTTTTGTTTGAAAAGGAGGGTTTATTATATTTTATTTCGATTTGTCTTTATTCAAAACAATATTTTTACGTGACTTTATACGTTAATCTTCTATTTTTTATCACAATGGTTTATTTTATATATGTGCTCAAAAACTATTGAGATATAAAGAGATTGTCCAAAATGTGTTTTCTCATTGCTATCTTTATAATCTCTATCTCAGTAGTTTTTGAACACACATATAAAAATGTCCATTCATAAAAATGCATTCATCTTTTGTCCAAATATATTTTCTCATTTCTAAGAGGAATGCATTTTATTGCTGTTTTGTCCACATTATAGATTTTCCTTAAGTATCGGTAAAACTTAAATTTAATTATTAAAGAATATTTGTTACTTTCAAATTTACAACCTTCCTTGAAAAAACTAAACTTGGAAAACGTTATAAAAAAAAATATTTTGCCTAATGAGAACGTTTGTTGTCTGGTATGTGAAATACTGCCCAATCAAGATACATATTTTAATTTTTTGGATAATTATTGTGGCTCATCTATTGAGGATGATTTGGTAAGCTGAGGTTATGAAAATTTTGCATCAATTTTTTGTACTGACTTCATTGGCATATGACTTCTATTTTGTAGTGCTACTCAAGTAAATAATCTGTTAGACTAGATTTTTTTAACCGTCTATCACAGGATCCCAAGAATTCTTTCAAGTTTCTTTGCTAAAATCATCCTGGATTGAAAGAACTAAAGAAATATTTCAAAATACATACATGGAAAAATAAAATAACACCCTGAAAGATGATGCTGATTTTGATCTGCATGCAGTAGATGAGTGCAAGGAAGTAATAGATATTCTGATAAAATTTTCAAAATCTTCAGCCACCTTATGATACAGTAACATTCATATCAGTGCTTCATCTGAGCTTTAAACAGTGATCTATACTGCAATAAAGTTTAGTATAGTGAAAGAGTCAAGTGTAAGCAGGTGTCATGCCACAAGGATGAATACATACTTCTTTTGTTCAATTTCAGCCATTTGAGAGGGGTCAGATTGTGAACTTTTGAGAGATTGAATGGCCATTTCAGAGAATTGCTGTACATGTTGGACATGACACATTGGTGATGCTTCAATATTGATAACAGTAGTCAAATGAATATTCCTCCACCTATAGACCAGTTTCTGAACAATCAGGAATTACAGATGCTGGCCAAGGTTGACATGTGAACTATATTTGATGACACCACAGCACAGATCAGAGCAAATGTGGCCTCAAAAAATTTCAACACAGACCATTGGGAATCATTTACTTGCAGAAAGACTATGGATATGCAACCTCTAGTCAGACTTCTACTTACACCACAGTATTTTTGTGCACATCCCCAGTGGTTTTCACCTGTGGGATTAAATGACACTCTAAAACAATCAATCATGAGAGTAGGTTCTGCCTTCATGCAAATGATGTTTATTTGTGTATGTGACATAGACCCAGGGAGCAACATCTTCTGGTGTATATTCACCAATGACATAAAGGCTTATGGTGTGGAATGCTTACAATTACAACTTTTTCTCATATTTAGTGTTTGTTCAAGGAACATTGAACAGTGCTTTGTACATCAAGTAAATTGCTCAATCTATTTTGCTGCCATTTTTGTAGCACAAAGGTAATGTGCTGTTTCAGCAGGATTGCTTGACCAAATAATATTCTGCAAAATGTTTAAAACTTCCCTAACTAGCACAAGTAGCAGACCTGTCCCCCATTGAACATGGAGATATGATAGGAGAATGCTTGACTCATTCAATAAGCCCACCTACAAGTCTTGCTTTATTACCTCAACAGGTGCAAGAGACATGGAATAATATATTGTAGGAAGGTATTCACCATCTGTACAATCATATGCATGTGAGAATACAAACTTGCGTTCGGGCCTAAATAAGATATGTAATCTATTAATATGAAGGCCAACTTCATAGAGTCATTGTGGACTCCACAATCTTTTTGTTAGCTGCATAGTATGTGCTTTACCATATGGTTTTTGAATTCAGGATCGCTCTTCTCCTACACAGGTTGCTAACCAAGACTGAAGAGCCCATTCTGCTCTACTATTTAACCTATAGGTGGAGGGAGAGAGGGAGCCATACCTTTCTTAAGGGAATGTAACAAACCTGACTGGAATTTGAACTTAGCTCTCTGATTTCTCATCCATTACACCACCTGCGTATTCACTTAATATGAAGTGTGATACATTCCTTATTTTGAAAACTGTATCTATATTGATATGTTTATATAACCATTTATTGCAATCCATCTATACAAGGAGATGCTGAAAAGTTTTGGGCTTGATCTACTTTTCAAAATCTGACCAAAGATTAACATTCTTTTACTCTTTTTTTGGTCAGTTTGAGAACTTTTCAGCACTTTTACATTTAATCTTCAGTAAAATAAAACTTATTTTGAGTGCTCTATTTTCTGTCAGTTTATGCGAACAAATAAAGAATAAACAGAATCAGTGTCAATTATATATTGAAAATTCCTACTCAATAGTTGTTTATGCTCCTTAGGAGAAAATTTTTACGGAAATCAAAAAAATTAGCTATTATTATTTCATTAAAAAAATTCAAAATCTCTTATTCCACACATTATTCATGCTTGCATTTTCATCTTTGTTATTTTAATCCCTATTTTATCTGATATATATTCTTTAGCCTTCATCCTCACTGGGTGCCTCATACTTACGGCTTTGTGCCACAACTAAGCTACACTTAGTAAATCACTCTATTCTTTAGTCTTCATCAGGTATAGGATTTTTCAGACATTGTTTTAACTCTTCAGTAAGAACTCCACAGTTTTATTAAAGAGATTATCAAACTACCTCTCATAGTTTAGTGCTTGCAAAAAAATTATCAAGTGTGACTGGTAAAAAGTGTTATATTCTCAGATCTTGTCAACTTGTTATAGAGTTGAAAAAAGATGTTATCTATCAAAAGTAATGATTAAAAAATAGTTCTTCTGATCACTGACTCTCATATAGTATTAAAATCTACATTCTGCTTATATTAATTATATAATTAATGACTACTCATTTCTGAGTATGCTCTTTTGCGACTCTGCTTATATATTCTTTCATAATCACTTCATGCTGGAGTTTTTGTCTGAGGTATACATTCATTATAATATTACATCATTTAACAGTCAAAAATAACACAACCTTTTGACTATTCTGATACAAGACTGACATGTACCATTGATAGTACCAAGTATAATTACAATATCTATACTAATGGTATCAAATATGATAAAGTTCAATGATCATATATTATACTGATGTGTCTTCTTTGACTCCCACTTACATCTGAGCCTCAGGATCATCATCCACTCACTCTACTCCCTTTCTTCTCCTGGTGGTGGTGGCAGAGATGGCTGTGAATCAAAGAGTTTGACAAGGCCATTTGTGTGAATTTGATTTTAGTGGACAATTCTGCATGATAGAGAATCCCACACACTTGGCCAGAAGTGCCTCCCTTGTAGCTCAAAGGAGATTGAGACAAGTGAGATCTGGCAAACTTGGTTGCATCAGGTTGTCAGATGCTTGGTCTGTCAAGGTCTGTCTTGGTTACACCAGTCCGACTGGTGCTGCCCTTTTCCACCAGTTTGGCTGTTGAGATTGTGTAGATCTTTGCTTATTTTACTGATGTATGCATACCTATTATGATGCATTAGTGTCAGGTCACAAACTGCAGTTTCGTCATTTAGTATTTAGAACTAAGACGGCAAATGATAGATGAATTTAAAATTTATCAAGAACATTTATTTATTTCCAGTTGATATTGGCACAAAAGTTTTTTGTCTCAAGAGTATATCAGGAAATCAGTTGGAGAGTATATCAAAACTGTGGTTGGAGTTTAGACAAGCTCTTTTTCAGCTTGTTGATGCAATCAAGAAAAGACAAAATTTCTTTATATAAAAAATGATGAAATATTTTATGAAGGCCTAATGCTGAGAATATAAAAACTGAGAAGAAACATAAAGATTATGATCTGCCTGTCATTCAAATCCATTGCTTTCATTGCACTGGTGATTAGCAATTATTTTACTTTTGACATCAGTTATCTCATATTAACTTTTTCTGTGTTTATTTTAGAATTGTATTATCTTTTAGTACATATACTTTAATCACAATGTAACTATATATTATGACCTACTGTCATGTTAATACTTACTGAAAATTCCAAGGATTTTTCTTTCCCTTAATATTTAACAAATATCTCAATAGGTACCTAATTCTGTTACTTAGGCAATAAACCCTCATATAGAGATGCCTGTTTTAAAGTAATGGTGACCAAGCTTACTACTGAGTTAAATCTTTATTGGTACCTCAAAATGGTGGCATAGTGACCACCATTTTTATATAGTTTTTTTTCTTTAATAAAAACAAGTATAAATAAATTGTTCATTGTGCAGGTGCAGGTGCAGGAGCATCATCCACATCAGGTAACTGGTTAACTGCACACATGGCAGTTCTCACTCCAGAAACAGAATCTGTTCATGAGTTTGTCATAATTCAATTGTTATTAACATTTTTGATGGGATTACTTATCTGGTTGTCATCCCAACTCAGACTTTAACAGCAACTGAGGACTCTGCCATTCACACACTCAGGCATTGTGCCTTGACATTGTCCTTGTAAGGGATCATCCACTGAACCACATTATTTACCTGGGACGCCTGGGGGCCACTCAAGGTAAAAGGTTACATTTGGAGGTCATTTGTGTGTATAGGAATGGTAGACAAATGTTTACCTCAGCCTTGAACAGGTCAAGATTGCAGTGATTGGGGAAACATCCTTTTTGAGAGTCAGTTCCACAGGGCAGTGGTTCACAAGAAGATGTTCAAGTAGAACTTACTTCTCACTGATAGGATATGGAGGGAATGAAATGTGGATGGTTTGTGTTTTCATTTGAAAGAAATTTTAAAATATTAATAAAAACTATTTTAAAATTTTATTTATTGCTAGCCTTTATATATTGTGTGTGTGTGT
>CAHIKZ030004712.1:1490000-1524573 GCA_903632075.3 Acanthosepion pharaonis | reverse complement strand
AAACCGCTCGTTGGTCTCCTCTCGATGATACCGACTCCAGTGGGACCATCATAGACGACATGAACTTTGTGTGTGTCACCAATGGGTAACTTGGAGGAATCCGTGCAAAACCACTAATCGTTCCTGTTGTTCACCTAGCCACATTCAAGAAGCTTGCTATTTCCGAGTTGCTGTGATTGGCAGCTAAAGTCGCGAGCATAGCGTGCCTATTTTTTGTCACTGTCCCATTAACTATAGCGCAAGCCGTTTAACATTACTTTGGGTCCGCTTCCATTTATGGTCCGCTGTTGTGTTTATGTTACACACACACAGACACCAATCAGTGTATGTTCAGCTGAGAGTACGTCAGAATGTACAAATCTGACTAAATGAACAAACATAATTTTTCTGTGAAGTTTTTTTTTTTTTCAAAGCAGAAATATTTTTGATTATTCGGCATTAATAATAAAAGTAAAATTATAGTTTTATACTAAATGGTTACAAACAATGAAAGATATTTCCGCAAAAAGGAAAATAGGTAAACAATACTTTTCCCCATGAGGAAAAACAATCCAAGAAAATTATATCAAACTTTTCCTCTGAGTGCAATAAGTGCACCTATCAAAAGATTTTCGCAGTGAATAGCAAACGCGTTCACATATATATTTCAGTACTTTTATTTACGGTAAATATTCGTGTTATTTAAAAGTGTTTCAATTGTTGGCAATTATAATGACTTTTTTAACAAACCTAATTCATAATAACGCATTGAAATTATACAAGATGCCCCCAAAAATCTGACATCATTTTTTAGCCTAATAACATAGACAATTCTTACTCAAATTTTAACAAAGTGTGTAAAAAAAAGTTGACTGTGGACTTGTCTCAATGAGAATCTACCAGGAACATGGGTCGGGCGTGCCAGTAATAATGACAATGTGATGTTGAAATGACCATCATGTTCATTTGACTGGACACGTTGTGATTTTTTTTTTTTCGATAGGACTATGTGAAAGGACAAATCTATATCTTTTTTCTTCCTTCAAACCTAGAGGAATTTAAGCAGAGAATCACTGAGTCGCTGGAGAATGTTACGCAAGTCACGCTACAGGGTGTTTGGCAGGAGCTGGACTCTCGTCTTGACATGGGTTGCATTACAGGCGGTGCACACATTGAATATTTGCGAAGCTTTGTGAAATTGGTTATAAAATCTACATCACTTTATCTTGTTTGAATTTTGACACATAAATATTGTTCAACATGAAGTCTATTTAATTTCGTTTACCTGGGATATAAGTTACTCAGATATTCACATTTTAAAGTTTGTCAATAGCAACGTGGGTTTGTCTCTCGAAAAAAAAGAACCAATGTGTTTCTAGGTTGGTAACAGTGGTTCCCAACCGATTTTGAGCCATGCCCCACTTTGGTATATGTAAAATTCTGCTACCCCACCTGTAATGCTCATACGCGACAAAACATGGGCTCTTCCAGTAGTATGTATCACGCCCTCTTCTTTGTTGACCGAGACACTCGAGTGTGGAGAGACTGGAAATACCCTGTATGCCAACTGCACATGTACGTACATAGACACAAAATATTTTTATGTATGCATACCGTAAATGCATCGTATGTATAAACACGCATTAACATTAAAACTCTCACTCATTATAAAACAATTCACTGTTTATAACTCATTCTTGAATTGCCCCCTTATTCTGTTGGTATACTAAGCTGAAGGGTGCGCATCCTACGCATGCTTCACCAAAATATTACAATGAACCATCGGTGGAGCATGCGCCCCACGTAGGGAATCATTGCTTTACAGCTAAGACTCGCCATGCCACACCTACAGAGTCGAATCACTATCATTCCCTTTATGTTTATGGAATAGATTCCTGTGTGGATGCTTCTCCGAGTGCAACAATCTTAACCTCTTTAAATCTATGGTTAATCTTTATCTATCCTTCATTTCCAACTTTCTTCCCTTACGTTTACACAGCACACCTCATTTAATAACCCTCTACCTTGAGTGACTATTGGGCCTTGTATAGGGTTAATATTAGTAAAAAGGCTGAGAAAATTTACCTTGTTTCCACTTTCGCAGGAGTCCTACGCCTCTAATCTCTGCGAGTATGTAGAACTGAGTTGTACGTTTAATTCATGATAGTTCGTAAAAACTAATTGCAGTTATAGTATCAATGCAATCATCCTAGAATTTCTTAGATGAAGTATTATCCTTATTATTACCATTGACGTTGTCGTAGTTTTATTGCTTGTCATCGCTATTTATCAGATCGTTATTCTATGACAGCTAAAGAAACAGTGTTGATCGGAAGTAAAAAATCAGCTTCCTGTGAGAGTCGAATACGTATAACTTATGTTTGGGACTTTCCGTGACAGCACCGTTATCGGTTTAGCTACATCACTCTAGCAAGTCATATTGCTTATTTTTTGAACGCAACTATCTTGCTTGTTTATATACATGTATATCTTTGAGTTTCATATAGACGGACCGGGACGCTTATTTAAAGAATAATCCAACTCCCTCTTTTATTAAATATCCATGAAATTTTTTCTCAACCCTTAATTTAAACAGCGAGCATTATGGGACAAAGCGTTTCATTAGCGAAAATTCTAAAAATAAATAAAATCCAGACACTTTATTTCATTCGCCTCCTCTATTTGAAACTCTATTGTATTCTTATTGTTATTTTATTGTTGAGTAGGACTCAGATTTACGCGAGAACTACAGACTTTCTAATAGCAGCACTCACTGCTGGATTGACTTGCGACGACCTTGAGCATAACTGTACCTTTATTGTTATTGTACTGGTTTTTATTCCATTCGCCATTTGAAACTCTATTGTATTTGTATTAGATGTAAGTCTGCATATTTCTCAGATGTACTAAATGTATATTTGGAAGTTTATATAAAATTATAATTGGCAAGAACTATTATTCGTTCCCGCAACATTGTTATGAATAAACTGTCGTTGTTGTATGAGTGTGATAATGGGCCGTAATGGTCTAGTAGTAAAAACACCCACGAAGTCGAATGGAGTGTAAATAATTTTATCTGGGCCTAAGCGTCGGCAGTTTTATGAAAATTAACAGAAAAATCGAAATGTGAGGACTCCAATCTGCTCAGAAGTAGGGGAAAGGGAATAAATTATCTAAATAAATATTTTCAGAGACAAGTGCCACCCGACCGGAAAGTAGGGAGTTCCGGTTATGGACTTACATAGTCAAACCGCAGTCGAGATAGAGGCCAATCACTACCTGTCCGTCGAGATGTAGGGAGGGTTAGTGGGAGTGACAGTCGCAGTCAAATAGGCAGAGGTGTAGTCGGAGTTCATTGTTGCCGAAAGGAGGATCTGGTCCGTTAGTCTGTCGAGGGATAAGAGAGAAATAGGAGTGTCACTTATCACAACCACCATATAGTCCTACTGAATCTATGAATAAAGAATCAGATATATTTAAAACAGCATTCGTGTTTTCTTTTATTGCTACGGCGATATTTCACCTCCCATTCTTCTGCTGAGCGTATATCTGGCTTTTCCAGTTTTTGTTCACACCGACAAAAACAGGAATCGAACCACGAGGAGAAGAAAACAAGTCGGTAAAAACTGAGGAACCATGGCGTACGTTTACATTAAGAAAATACTCCTCAGTTAACAAGCTGAAAGAAGTTCAAAGAATTAATGGCTATTCGGTATATTATAAAAGTCTTATATTTCTTGTACTATTAACTGCTGCTACTGTTTAGAGTAGGAAACTGATTGTTATAGAAAGACCTAACCGCTCTTTCTTTGTTTCTCTTGAATGGAAATTTACAAATAAAGTGGGAAAATCTATCCGTAAAAATAGATTCTTTAAGAAAGCATGGCATGGTTAGATCAAAATTTTTATGTAAAACAAACAAAAAAAAAATGTATACAAAAAGAATTTACAATTGTTAGATACAGAAGTTAATGATGCATAATAAAAAAAAGTAGCTGTCTATATTTCTGAGATGAGGTATTATGTACACTATTTACATTATTCGGACTATTGTCCTCATCAGAGGGGAATTAACAGGAGATAACTGCTAAGTAACATCCATTAAACATGGCACGTGGAACTAGAAGAGTCTACCCCAGTGAGCTAAATAAAGCGTTCAGTTCGACATTCCAACCACCAGAAGAAGGCCGGAGCGTACAACGGCCAAAACGTTGTAATAAATATATAGAAAGATGAGGACAATAGTCCGAATAATGTAAATAGTGTAAAAAAAAAAAAGAAAAAAAGTAGCCATGAAAAATAGGTTTACATAAATATAAGTACCTATATTTTTGTTATATTCCGTGCTAATAGGAATATATACTTGAAAAACGCGGTGGATAAAATAGGTAAACGTTTATTGTAAAAAACCAGTGCAATAAGAATAAAGGTACAGTTAAGAACAAGGTCGTCGCAAGTCATTCCAGCAGTGAGTGCTGCTAATGGAAGGTTGGTAGTTCTCGCATATGTCTGAGTCGTACTCAACAGATCCCAGCTAAAAATATTTATCAGCCTCCCCACGAGATAGGATGTGGCACAAGACCGAATTTAATGTGGGGCAATCCGAGGCCGTTGGCTCGGCCAAAATTTCCCCGTAACCCCGCATAAACGGGTTTGGGTCTGTCTACCTCCCCGAACGAGACTCTACCCTTCGGCATAGCCTCGTCCCGGTTCCTCTCTGTTCGAAGGGAGAGAGTTCGACAACAGCTAAGAGCTGAGTAACAGATCCCAGCTAGACGGTATCTAGCAACTGCCCCACGCAGTCACATGTGGCACAAGGCCGAATTTAATGTGGGGTTCCCGAGCCCGTATGTTCGGCCAAAAAATCCCCGTAAATCCCGCATAAACGGGATCGGGTCTGTCTATCTCCCCGAACGAGACTCTGCACTTCAGGCAGAGAGTTCGACAGTACAGCTGAAAAGATTTCAGCTAGAATATTTAGCCACCCCCCACGAGGGTTGCATGTGGCACAAGGCCGGGTTCAACGTGGGTTCTCCGAGCCCGTAGGCTCGGCTAAAAATATTCCAATTTCGAACCCGTATAAACGGGTTCAGGTTCAGTCAACCTCCCCGAACGAGACTCTGCCTTTCGTCGGAGTCTCGTCCGGGTTCCTCTCTGGCCGAAGGCAGAGAGTTCGACTGTTTAACCGAAAAGATTTTGGCTAGAATATTTAGCCCCCCCCCCCCAGGGTTGCATGTGTAACCAGGCTGGGTTTAACGTGGGTTCTCCGAGCCCGTAGGCTCGGCCAAAAAAAGCCCGTAGAACCCGCATAACGGGATCGGGTTGGTCAACCTCCCTGAACGAGACTCTGCCCTTCGGCTGAGCATCGTCCGGGTTCCTCTCTGCTCAGAGGCAGAGAGTTCGACCGTCTTGCCGAAAAGATTTCGGGTAGAGTCTGTAGTTGATTTACAGATACTTATAGGCAGATACTTATAGTCTCTCATGGGGGTGGTGACAGGTTATTCCATTACATCAATTTTTATTGGAAGAAACATTAAGAATAAAAGGTATAAGCAATAAATATTTCTTTTAAACTACTCATAATGATACAATACAGGAACTATCTTTGACTAAAAGTTAGCTAAAGATTTCTATATAATATCAGATACTTAATATGGAGATTACGGCGAAGCTTGGCCGTTGGCTAAAACGAGATTACGGCGAAGCTTGGCCGTTGGCTAAAACGAGACTTCAGTCAGAAGCTGAGTGATTAATCTGAGCCTTGGTTTGCTTCTATAATAGAGAATGCGCAGACTTAATTGTAGGCACTTCTGAACAATATCGATAAAATTTTTGACAGCTTAGAATTTTTTTTCCGAGTTTTTTTTTCAACTAGGATTTTATGTCAGAATAAGTGCAATTGTCATGAGATTAAAAAAAAAAATTTCACCTCAAGCAAGGCGATAATGCTACTAAGACGCAAGGGATTACTGAAAGTGGAAGAGAATAAGATTTTAGTGAAGAGAAAGGACAATAAAAGAACAGAATTCAGAAAAACAATAGATAGTGATTGACGTTGCATTTAAATCTTTGAAGATTGTAGGTGTCAGGGAAGCAAGAAGTCGGAAGAGAGTTCCACAGGTAAGAATTTCAAGAAAAGAAACTGTTGTAGAATAGAACTTACGTTTCCTTTCTAGCTACTTTAACAGGAAAACGATGAGACCTAATTGCCAATCTAGTAATACGTTTGAATTCATGCGGTCGGATGTACCAAGGAGGAGAGCTCATTAGAACAACTGCTATAAAAATATTTATAGAAAGGACAGAAAGAAGCCACGTCACGGCGGTGACAAAGTGACTAAAGTCAAGATGCCAGGTCAGGATCGATAACAATAAGACTCTTGATTTTGTCGAGAATATCAAATGCTTTTCCTCCTTGGTTGTTATACTCACGTTTCAGCCGTTGTATCACAGGACCTTCGTCGGGTGTCTGTCATACTTTGTAACTATCTCAGAATTTTTAATCGAATACTTTAATCGGTACATAGCAGTAGATGGTTTGGGCACTTCCACGTGGTACAATGATTAGCAAGCTTGTCTCGATAGATCAATTATGACTGAATAGTGAGTTCGATTTCTACCGGGTGACCCATACTTTCGGCCCTATCAGATCTGACCTACGCTTAGAAAATCACTATAGCAGTAGATGATTCCGTTTTCCCCACTTAGTATTTTCTTATTTTAATGGCTAGCTATAACTTGGTGAGAATACGTCTTGCCATAGACTATACACTTGTGTACACCTTGTTGAGACAATTAAACTGTTGAAGGATAGCAACAATTACGCAAATCTCTGTTCTTATAGGGCGGAATAGTTTAGCGTAAGTGTTCCGATAAATATACAGGTGCAACACTACGAAAATCCAACAAAAGGCTAATACCACAGGTTTAATTACTAACCAGAAAACTCTTTCTGATATTTCCCAAGACCGGGGCGTCACTGAAAGAAAACCATTCGTATTACTCTTTTATGTCGAGCTCACTTTTAAGGGCGGAAACAAAGCAAAAAAAAAAAAAAAACTGCACTCAGCGTTAGCTTCAGTAAATTGATTCGTTTTCAACCGTTTGCAGGTTATTTAAAGCTAGAAAATATTTTTAAATTGTAAGATTTTTTAAAGATAATAATGGTTGATTGATATGAGTCTTACTGGTTAACTCTGGGGAGGAGGTAGATTCATACCTTTCCCAAGGGTATTTGCGCGTTAAGTGAATATAACGAACTCATCGGGAATTGGAACTTGGCTCTCCGATGAAAAATTCCGAGTAATTATCCATTACAACATCCGTACATGCAAGCTTACAGCACCTGATATCCCAAAATGGTCACTCATCTAAAAACTGACCAGGCTGGACGTTGCTTAACTTCGGTAATCGTACGAAGTTTCAACGTGATGTGGCCGTAAGCCTTAGCTTCAATAAATAAATAAAAAAACCAGCAACAAAATTATTGATAGACTGAAGCCAGCATTATGGGACTGGTATTCCTCAGGCAGTGCCCCTCCTTCGAGAAGGAGCTAGAGTTAATCCCTGGTACCTGAATCATCCCCACCTAAACAAAAAAGTACCGAAAGAGCTGCACTGTTTTTGGTCCCTGGCCCAATGTATGCATGAGACCTCTATTTTGAATTCATCCTTGTGCCACATTCTGTTTGAGTGGGCGTGCGGATGAATGCAAAAAGAGTGATGCCAGCATTACTGGATGCATTTACGAAGTAACTTCCCTTAAACAACACTTCTAATTATATATATATATATATGCAAGGTACAGTGGACAAGGTGTCTAGACTTGGTTTAAAAAAATCTTCCTATATAAATAGTCAGTCTTCAAATAGAGTAATACTAGAATTATGAACGTGTTTCTCCTAATAAAGTGCTCAATATTAGACTAGATCGATAATTAATATTAAATTAGGTATAATAACGTTTGATACATAGGTATCGAGGCCGACTCAGAGTTTCATAATTTATCAATCAATCAATCAATCATCTGTTTGGTTAATTTTGTTTTACGGCATATCAACTTCAAAGGGTTATTTAATGCCTAAAAGATTTTTAGGATAGGTTTATATAAATATAATATGTATTCTTTGTAAGAAATCAGTTTCTAGATCAGGTTTCATTGACCTATTTTTGTAAAGACGGTTTTTTATTGAATGTCAAATGTATTGCTGGTAATATATTTTTTTCTTTTTCACAAATCTATTGCTGGTAATTTTTTTTCAAAAATGTATTGCTGGTATTTTTACTATAAAAAATCTATTTTTATACTTTCATGGTGTTTTGACCCCAGATTTTTTTTGGGGGGTGGGTTTAACGATTTTCCCATAGCTGGGAGCTTAACAGTTGCTACCACCCCGGATCAGGGTGAACGTGGGAACAACAGCAAAACCTCACAATTAGAGGCCTTGCTTATCGTCAAACCCAGGACGGATCATTCATCTGGACTATCGACAAAAATGATTGGCGAGTCCCAATGAGTGATTGATAAATTATGAATCTGAGTCAACCTTAGATAATCATTGAACGTTATTATACCTAATTTTTTTTTAATAATATATATATATATATATAGTGGTCCTTTCTTTTCGCCTTTTTTTTTCAAATCTAGCGTATCAAGAATGTAGGCTTATTCTCTCAGCACCGACCCAGAAGTCTATATTCTAGAAAAAATGATTTCACAAGCAAATCAAGATTGTGTTATATTGTGTGGTTTAACTGTAAATGAACTTCGAGTGTCTGTTTTCAGTGTTACGGACATGTTAGACTTGTTTCTCCCTAAAATTTAATTCTCAGTCACCTAGATTTGTGATTTTGGCAACTACGTAGTGAAATCCAACGCCATAACTGTCAAGTGACATGAACTGTAATTGAGAATTCAGTTCCCACTGCAACATTGTTGGAATAACAATTTTTGCGAAAGCACGTAGCTAAATAAATACTGTTTTGTTTTTCTTAGCTTTGTTGTAATAAACGTTTTGTTCACTCGTTATGTTCTGTGTATCTTGATTCGTTTATTCTTAATATGTAGACTTGCGTATTTTTAATGATCAAAAGGCAAAAAACATTTAGTATTATCGTGAATTCTCTTGAGGGTTTTTAATTCCCAAATTTTATAAGAATAGTAATAATAATAATGATAATAATAGAGAAAAAAAGGAACATTTTCCCATAACACCATTTCTCTCCAAAATTCTCTGACAAATGTAGCGTTGAAATAAATTTGACTGAAATTTACTTCCCGTTAATTAAATTGCTCAATATGTTCTATGTATTGCTCACCAACAAAACTGCGCATGCGCTATCACAAAATATTTGCTACAAGATGATCCTATGAAGAGTATGGTGGTTTCTTTGTTCATTTTAAGCAGAACATCGGGTCAACTGCGTTTTGTGCGGATCCTAGATTGGAACAAAGTTTGATTATTGTTAACACAGTGTGAAGTTGTGGTTAGCTCAGCGTAAGTTATTTTTTTCTTTATTCTTTTTAAAGTTATAGAATATGACGTTTACGTACCGGCAAAGCTTAAACACCAGTTTTCTGGTTTCATGCGTTCGCTTAATTTTTTTTTTGTTTTGAAATTTGATCTATTACAGGGGGATTTTGAGGTCATATGAAATGAGGTTTAGGGCATATTCTAAGGCCAACATTAGCTACTTCAACCCATTGGCTTTTGATTCTATCACTATAATGGCCTTATTTTAAACTTTTAGAGATGGAGCCTCATTTGGAATTTCAGTGCCAAGAAGACGGGACCTTGAAGCTTGGGATTCTTTCGCAACCAGCAACAATAGATTCGAGGAACCAACTGCCAAAATGTAGGCTATGAATAAATTCTGGTGAGCTCAACGAGCCCATACAACTGGGGATTCAGGCGCTGAAAGCCCCCAGTAAAAATTTTTGAAATTTAATCAATTGCAGGGGAATTTTGAGGCCATATGAAATGGCTTTTCTAAGGTCAACATTAGCTACTTCAGCCTATTGGCTTATGATTCTATCACTAAAATGGCCTTATTTTAATAACAAACACTATAAAAAAACACATCGATTTTGTTGAAATATTCGCTCATTAAAAAAAAGTTGCTTTTAGAGTCCCTTTGGCATTAGGGGCCCTGAAGCTTAAGCTTCATTGGTTTCATAGTAAATTCGCCACTGGTAATAATGCAGAAGGCGATTATCTATTTTTTTTTTTTTTTTTTTTTTTGAGACGAATTTTCTAACGTCCGAAGTGGTTTGGAAGGTTGCATGATGACAAACTGTGGTTGATGATAGTTTTTGATTAGCTCCTGACATAGGTTTAGACCGCAAGAGAGAAACAGATGTGATAACTATCAGCGGTTAGTAGAACAAGCGAAAGCCATGCTACCCAAGGAACATAAAAGATAACACCCAGGCTGGCCGTGTACCACCTAGAAACATTACAAGACCTTGATATTCGTCAAGGCTTGTTTTTCGTATGTTCTATAATTTTTTTATATGGGGAAAATTGTTATATGTATGTATTTCTGTATGGCATTTTGTATGATATTTGTACATAAAATGTTTTCAGAAAACTCATTTTTTGAAATATTTTTTTTTTGTTGTTTTAGTCCTTCCTTCTGCCATATTAAGGCGTTAGCATATCACAGATACAGGGTGCGATGGATAAATTGTCGTCTACATTACGCAAAAATGAAAATAACACTGACATCACATTTTAACAGATATATTTACCAAAATTGCACAAAAATATCTTGAAATACTAAAGAGTAAATTTATTCAATAATATCGCCATTGGCTTCAACCACGGCCTCCATACGACTTCAGAATCTGCTGCAGCTCTTCTAGACGGTCTCCATGTTTAAGTTGGTGAATGCTGCCATAATTCTTGCCTGCAGTTCATCATTGGTGTTACAAGGAATTTTGTTGGTCTTTTGTTCAACTGAGCCCCACACATAATAATCAAGGGACTTGCAGCCTGGGGAGTTAGGTGGTCAGATGTAAGTAATTGTCTGACAGCCATGACTGGGTTCTTCGGTTTGTGTGGCATCGTGCAGAGGCCTGTTGCCAGTCATAGTGTCTTCCAGCAGCCACCCTCTTGACTCAGGGGAGCACTACCCCCTCAAGGCACTTGATGTAGGCCTCCGTGTTGAGTCTGAGGCCCCCACTTACAAATTCGAGAGTTCTCTTCTTATCAGAATAATTAGAGTGAGTTTTCCGAGCTGCCGTACCTTCGTAATCACCATTTAGACTCATTCAACTCTTTCTGAATCTTCTGCACTGTCCTCTGAATGATACCCACACACTGAAATGTTCGTATTGGAACTTTCGGCGCGAATACCAAGCAGCACAGCATGTCTTTCCCAAAGTTCTGTGAATTGCGTCATAGTGCTCTTTTTCTTACTGACGGTGCCCAACTGACCTTACTATACTGTGCAGTCGACAAAATCAAGACCAAACAACGCGCATGCGCGAAATTAAAAATATAAAATGGTGACAATTTACCCATTGCACCCGTATATAATCCTTAACCTTGGGAAATAGAGAAAACAAAGATATCTCTTCTCGAGCAAACTCATTAAATAGTTAGCGATCAACATTGCTCGGCTATTTCTATTGAGTAGCAGGTTCGATCCTCACTGGATTACTAAAGTCGGGAAGCCTTATGCCGGAAGTAAGCTTTTTTTTTTTTTTTTTAGAATTTTTTTGAAACACGCTAACGCTTGTTGAAATTCTCACAGTATTTAGTATTGTTGAAGATATCGCTAACATTTTTTGTTGAGATTTATGAATTCTACGTGTCGTTCAATTTCGCAAACCAATCGATGAAATTTGAATAAGCTGATTTGTTTGGAAAAATATTTTGACAAAAAACCCTACCTCGCGGTTTAATAATTTCTTTAATTTAATTTTATATGACTTCATGGTAAACAATATTTAAGAAAATTTCTTTCTTTCCTTTTTAACAGCGAAAAATAAATTTTGGGAATTCTTACTCTTGCGCATGCAACATACAACTGGCGTAAATATTTCCTTCTGAAGCTAAATTCCAACATTTGAAGCGTTTGGCCTTGGGATTTGTTTATAATTCTGGCAAACGCAGGGTGAACTGAACTGTAAACTGGATTCTTGTATATATAAAAACTTAAATATATGAAAAAACAATATTACATTATTATTATTAAATAAGTATTTGTTATTTTAATCATTAAATTGTTTTTAAAATAGTGGGGCTATGTTAAATAATAAATTCATTGCACTAAGCTACGCAGCCTAGTAAAACCAACTGTATTTCGTACCTTTTACCTGTTTGCACTTCTCCCCAAAATTTAGTTTCGATCGGTCAACGTATGGCTATTTTAGAGGGTGTGACGGACTGACAGACAGAAATCACAGAATTTTATTTTATTTTTTTAAATTCACTCGTTCTCCTTTCAATCTAGGTTGATTTTATGATCTGCGGTAATGAGCATCATCAACTACTTTTTAACCAATTGGCTGATGCTTTAAACTTAATTTACAAAAAAAAGTTTTCAATATTTTTCTGACTCTGACGTTATTCATCCTTCCAGCAGAAAAGTAAACTCGGCTGAATAAATAACATGCTCTTAAGATTATATCGCAGTGAATAGCTAGCGCATGCGCAGTCTACATGAACTGCTGCCAGAACATGGTTATTTAGTAATTGAATTAACGGAGGGAGAAAGAACATTTCAGCAGTTTTACTGTTATCAAATTTATTTCAACGCTGCATTCATCGGGGTGAAAATGCATCTTTTTTTTAACATTATTATACTAGTTTAAAAGCCGCCCTACCGGGTGGCATTTAAACTAGCTCCTGCGGAGGACTCTTGATAGGGACTCTCAAACTCCTGAACAAGCCGAAGGTCCAAAGTCTTTGCGTATTCTCAGAACTGGAAGCTCTCCTGGCTGCCGTTTGATCTGGGTTTTCATTTTACACTGGACTTTATTTTCCTCGCTGCAGCCTTAGTTCTTTTGTTTACAATCTGGTCCTCTGTTTTGCGAGGCATACTGCTGCCGTATGCGATAGGCAATAATAAACTACAGATGTACTTAAGATTGATCGCTGCATTTAAGTATTGCATTAATATTTAGGCTTACCTTTTAAAGTTCAACGATAATTCTTCTGGCGCCACTTAAAGACAATTTGATGTATGTAGGTCCTTACTTTCTGTATAGTTATTTTTATTTCATGGTTGACTTTCGCTGGATTTCGCAATTAATTTCGATTATTCCCAAATTTGTTTCAAAGTTATAAAAATTGTCACCGTACAAAAAAATTCGTCGCAAAAAAAATCGCTGAAAACAATCGTAGTGATGAAAACTTGGGAAATTCAAAATTTCAGGATTGCAGGTTCTGATCCGACCCGGAATGATTTTAATTTGCTCATGGACTCTGCCTGGTTTCAAAATGGTATATGTTGGGCTACGGCCTCTAGGGAGTAAAGTTGAAAAGGTATGAGACAGTGACGCGCACACACACACATATATATTATATATATATATATATATATATATATATATACACACACCCATACACACTATCGGGCCGCATTTAGGTTAGCTCCTGCGGAGGGCTTTTGATTAGGACTTCATCACAATAGGTAGGGAGGAATAGATGTGATAGGCAACAATAAACTACAGAAAAACTGAAAATTGATCGCTGCATTTAAATACTGCATTAATATTTAAGATTACATTTTAAAACTTCAACGATAATTTTTTTTTTTGCCGCCACTTAATTTAAGGACAATTTGATGTACGTAGGTCCTTACTTTCCGTACAAACTATTATTTTTATTTCATCGGTAACTTTCGCTGGAATTCGCAATTAATTGCTACTATTACCAAATTTTATTTCAAAGTTATAAAGTTGTTATTGTACCAAAAAATTCGTAGCAAAAAAATTACGTAAACAAAAAAAACAAAAATCACTGAAAACAATCGTAGTAATGAAAATTTGGGAATCCAAAATTTGAGGATTGCGGGTCCTGATCCGGCTTGGAATGATTTCAATTTGCTCACAGCACACCATTTTGAAATCAGGCCGACTCTGTTGGCTACGGCCTCTAGCAGTAAAGTTGAAAAGTTTGGATTTTGTCGAGAACCTCAAGATGAGTAACAAGAGCACCGGACCAGTATTCAGTGCACGGACAGATGGTAGATTTGTACATGTTGAAGATGGACTGTGACGAGAAAAACCTTCTGGTACGACACAATGAAACATCTTTCTTTTGACGCAGTTATTAATTCAAATAATGATCCTTCAGTTACAAAATCTTTTTTATTTTTTTAGCTGATCTGAAGAAACAACTAAATTGTTCCTGCAAGTCTCTTTCTAAGAGATTACCCCTCTTTTTTTTTTTTTTTTTTAATAAACAATCGATTTTATCCGATTTCAGATTACAATTAATGGATTAGGAGAATGATAAACACAATCAGACTAATGGTGAGTCATTGAATGACAAAATGGAAAAAATATATGCAACTTGTTTCGTCCTTGAAATAAAAAAAATATATTAACATAAAAGATCTTTTGCAAAACAACACTGTCACTGCATTTAAGCGTTCATCGTAAAGAATCGCGCCATACTTTCTCTTAATTAAAACTGCATTCTTTAAGTCGAAAGTAATTTAGTAAGACGAAATGTATAGAAAATGCACTGATTTCTGAGTCTTTCACGGTAAATTTGTATCGAGGTTCATACATTTTCTCTTTCTTAACAAATCATCTGTTCTCACAATATGGCATATGTAAAAACAACAGACAAAAAGAAAAAGAAAGAAAAAACAAACAAAGCGAACGAAAAAAGTTGGAAATGAATGAAATAGACAGAGTGGTGCCTGTGGACACGTCAGACGCCAGAAATTTAAAATTTCTGACCTCCTAAATCTTCAGCGTTTCCACTCGGTGCATGATTATAACTGACGTTTTAGTTTATATTTCTGTGTGTGTGTGTGTGTGTGTGTGTATATATATATATATATTATATATATATATATATATATACACACACACACACATGTCAATGTATCACACTTTTTCCACTTTACTGCTAAGCTCAACATATACCATTTTGGAATCTGTCCGACTCTGTAAGCAAATTAAAAAACATTCCGGGTTGAATCCGGAGCCGCAATCCTGAAATTTTGGATTTCTAAGTTTTCATTGCTGCGATTGTTTTCGGCAATTTTTTTTTTTAATCTATTTTTTTCCGACGAATTCTTTTGTATCATAGGCCTTTATAATTTGGGAATAAACAAAATTAATTGCGAAGGTCACCCATGAAATAAAAAATAATTGTTTGTATGGAAAGTAAGGACCTACGTACATCAAATTGTCTTTAAATAAAGTGTCGGCAGAAGAATTATCGTTGAACTTTAAAAAGTTAAGCTTAAATATCAATGCGATACTTATATGCAGCGATCAATTTATCGTTGCCTGTCGTATCTACTCCTCTCTACTTATTGTAATGAAGGCCCAATCAGGAGCCCTCCAATAGGGCGGTTTTTAAGCTAGTATATATATATATATATATATATATATCAGTATGAACATTATTTTAGCTTGACGTCCTTTTAAAGGTCGAAACGCGTTACAGACTGAATAACAAAAATGGAAAAAAACAATATATGACTAGCCGAAAACCTGTTTAGCAAACATTTTTATTAATAAATTTATTTATAAGAGTACAAATGAAAAGATTTGAAATTGACAACTTTTTCCATTTCACTGAAACGGATATTAAAAACTTTCAGCTTCTCTTCTTTCATTTTCTCACTGAAACCAAGTAGCGTCTCTGATATGTCACTTCCGTGTTTTCACGCGATCAAAACGATTATTTGTGGTATTGTCAGGGCGTAACGGTTGTGCGAACTAAGAAACTGACTAACGAAGGGTGGGTCAAGCAAAACTATAATAGAGAGATAATCATCAATGTATCGTACTAATTACAAGTGATACTGCATCTTAACTATTTTTTATCGTTACTAACTGTGCATACACAAAGTGTGAGATCAAGGTTTTAAGTGAAAAGCTTCTAGAGCTGTGAGTTGCTTAATTAGAAAGCTATCAGTGGCGTCATTTTAGGAGTCACACCAGTTTCACAGACAAATTATTTGGCTGAAGTCATAGGTAACTTGTAGCTAAGCGCTTGTGTGTGAGAGAGAGAGAAAAAAAAAATAGAGAGAATTTCCGCCTCCGGGAAGAGAAGACTTTCTTCCTGCCTCGTATGTAGCAATAGGAAGAGGTGGTAAGCGAGGATGGGAGATGTAAAGGCCTCGCTAAACGACAGTGAACGAATATTAAGAAAACACGTGATTATACTTTAAATGAAAAAAAAAAAAAATAAAAAATAATTTTTTTTTTTTTAATTTGAACAATAGGAAATATTTGTTATTATCAATTCCTTAAATACACAACAAGGAACTATAATATTTTTTTCTTTTTTTTTTTCCATTCGATTAATCATTTGAAGTTAGGCGAGGCACGAGTCATTTTTTTTTATTTTTGTTTGTTTGTTTAAGTTGGAACTTATTTCCTGGAAACGAGAACTTATCAAGCTACTTGCTGTTGAGCCAGCTTAGAAAATATTTATTGTCTATATCATGGTTTTTCAAATTGTGGGTTCCCACAATAAATAAAAAATAAAATACGCAACTGAGAGCAAAGTGCAGAATATAAACAACTCTCAATGTATAGCACTTATAAATCATCGCTAGTTTTTCACCTATTTTTAAGCTTATATTAGTCTATTCTCATTAAGTTTATGTATCTTGTTCTACAAACTCATTGCGGACTTTGTGACGAAATTTCCTTTAAATTTTTTTTTTTTT
Source organism: Acanthosepion pharaonis (assembly GCA_903632075.3). Lineage (NCBI taxonomy): Eukaryota > Metazoa > Mollusca > Cephalopoda > Sepiida > Sepiidae > Acanthosepion > Acanthosepion pharaonis. Next base: position 1,507,722 of record CAHIKZ030004712.1, on the reverse strand, counting down.
TTTTTTTTTTTTTAAGTAATAATTTTATATTCATGCAAATAGATACATGCAATTCCATTATGCGTGGATCATAAATCTACATATAAATTGTCGATGCTAAATTAATGAACCTAATGAACAGAGTTTGTCTTTGATTTATTACGCGTGGGTACAATGGGTCGCAATTCAAATGGTGGTTCTGGTTGTGGGTAGCAGTAAAAAGAAAAGTTTGAAAAATTATTAACATATTGAGTAAAGCGCCTTTCTCATTTCATTTTTATACACATCTAGAAAATTTAGTATATATTGTTAGTAATTGTTCTTGTAAATATGCCTTATTAAAAAGAAAAGACATTTTATGCTTATTATATTTATTGATCTTTTTTTTTCTAGTATGCCAATAACATTTCAAAAAATGTGGCTGTTGTCGATATATAAAATAGCCAAAATTCATATAGAACCAAGTTTTCCATTCACATGGAGTCAGGGATAGAGAAGAGAAGAAAAAAAAATCATATGTATTTTAAGCAGCACATTGTTTTAAAAGTGTCTTTATTCTTCTGTTTGAAAGTTGAATCCAATACGGTAGAATCCAGTAAGTCATGTCAGAAAACGTGTACCACCGATGTGTAATATGTTTTTATAAAATTGTGAATACATATGTGTTCTTTTTTTCTGGACTTAATCTTTTGGACAAATATTGATTCCGAGCGCTTTCGGTTTAACTATTAGCAATTTTCAGGGATTTTTTTCTTGTGCTAATAACATAATAAATTGTATGATAGTGCTATAGTAGACAGTATAAAAGTTGCTGAACGTAGACATTCTTAATTTCCGAATACGGTCACTATATTGTGACAGTGTTCATAATTGCTGTTATCAAGGGTTGGTTTCATGGTTTATCAGGCTTTTAACGCTTTTTGCAGTTGGGTGTATTTATCACATTGTTCTGGGTGAGTATGTTGCGTATGAAGCTTGTACAATTCAGTGCTGGTTTGTATGTGTCCGTATTGAATTTTGGTCAGAGAGATGTAGAGTCAGGTAGCTGGTGGTGTATCCACAACATGTGAGTTACTCACACAAGAAAAATATAGTGAAATATATAAATAAAAAAAATTACCTTGTCAGTCATGTTCAACGAAACTATATATATATATATATATATATATATATATTAGTGATTTTCCAAGTGTAGCTTAGATGTGGCACAAGGGCGAAAGTAGGGGGCACCTAGTGAGGATCGAACTCATTACTCAGTCGTAATTGATCAAGCAAGACAAGCTTGCTAACCATTACACCACGCCGAGGGCATATATATATATATATAATAAAATGAAAAACAGTGTTACCTGATGATCCGAAATCCTTTAAAAAAGGATTTTGGTGAAATAAATTATTAATAATGGTACCTTAAAAGTGGTCTGTTTTTCATTAAATATTAGCTCTGTTCTTCACATTGAGCTCTCAGGATTTCATCCTCCTTGGATTTACCAATTCAGTTTACCAAGTTCTTCATAACTTTATATATATATATATATATATATATATATATATATATATATAAAAAAAATAAAATTCAATAACATCTACTTACTTAGCATCCTCCGTAGTTCTTAAATTTAAAACATTTGTGTGTGTGTGTATATATATATATATATATATACACACACACACCCACACCACCAAAGTTTTAAATTTAAGAACGTTCAAAGTATTCATAAGGCTAACTGAAATTCAAAATAACTACGGAGGTAGATGTTATTGAATTTTTCATTTTCTTTTATATATATATATATATGCGTCTCAATAATTTTGTAGTTTTTAAACTTAATAGTGATTAAATTTGGATTTTAAAATTGCCAGTTATTAATTTAAAATTTTATCATATAATTTTATAATTATTGGTTAGTATAAAATATTTTTAATATTACCCGTATTTTAAATATCTGAATAGCTATTATAACATGATTTCGTTGTCAAGCTTTTGAATCTTTCTATACTTGGTTTTTGATTGGTTATTCTAGCTTTTGTAACAATGTTTCCCCCCAGTGTAGGATCGTTAATTAATCTGAAACTTTTAAAACCATTTATTTTATCTTCAACATCATCACTTGATAAGACACCGAGTGTGTTGAAACAAAATGGCTATTTTTGTAGTGATTTTATAACATATTATCTATAAAAAAATTATAACATATATATATATATATATATATATATATATATGTTATAATTTAATTTATTAATGTAATTGTAAAATAAATAACTACAAAAATAATTTAAATAGTAGGTTTTGATTTAACCGCTTTCTTTTAAATTTTTTTATGGTCCTGAATGTTGGCTTGGGGGAAAAGCATTTCTTTTAGGAAAGGAGATATTTGAAAAACATCGGTGCACAGGTTGGCAAGATTCAATAACAGCACTCTCAAGAAATTCCTATCTAAGAAAGTTATTTTCTCTTTTAATAAGTTTGGCATTCTTTAGATCAAACTTGTGGTTGAATTTATTTCTGTGTATGACTAATGCATTTGATAAATTATATAGAAAAGATTCTTTTTGTGTTTATTTTAATGAATTTCTGCAACTTTCCCCAAACGCATCGTAAAGGAAAGTTTCCCTTTTTGTCATACATTAATCGAAATGCGTGAGGAATTAACGTCAATCAGCACATTTTTAAGCTAATAAGCCTAAGGAAACTAAACTAAAAAGTTTCTGAAGTTAGTCAAAAACTGTAATTAATGAATTCTGAATTTTGTCCGTCAGCATTTAAACATCAACATGACAATGCTACTAAGAACTAAACATCTTATTTCACACACACAGTTTTAATGTTTAACATTGTTCTTTGATAAATTTAAAAAAAGGTGTATCTTTTGAATTTATGAACACGGTTTTTGAATCATATGTCAAATATTTCATTAACACATACAAGCAAAATGGCGTATTTTTTATCTATTTTTTACGGCAAAGTTTAATTTATACATTCTATTATCCAAATAAAAAATGTATAAAAAAAGATAACACTAAGCCAAATTAAATTATTTCAATATGAATGAGAGCATAGACTAATTCTTCTACCAAACGTATTGAAAATACTCAATGGCGTTCAGAATTTGTTTCCTATAATCAAAATTGACTGCAAATGTTGGTCAATTAAGACTAACTTTTATATGTAGATTTAGCAGGTTTAATCTTTGAAATTGGTTTATCATATAAATATGTTGTGCTAAATGCTGAAATTATCTGGCAAAGATAGAATATCCTTCATCTGGGGGTGGGGCGGAGTGTGGATGAGACGAGAATCAATTTTTGTGAGGAAAATGAAATTATTATTTTATTTATTGATTTTATAAGAAGAAAAAGAAATACATTTTCCCATGATGCTACTAAAAAAGAAACCGGAAATTTTATTATTTGATTTCGCCAAACGCCGTTAGGAGGTGCTGTTGAAGTCTATAAAAAGACAAACGTTTTCCTCCCTCGCACCAAGATATAGCACAACGTGGAAATTACGTTTCCGCTGGTATTCATTTGTTTCCCCAGTCTACTGATGACTAAACTCTTCTTACACTTTCCAATGCATGAGTCTTCCAAGACCTCTGCCTATGAATTAAATCAACCTTTTCTTTGGTCGTTGACTTGAACTCGGCCATTATAACAATACCGAAACTCTACCGATGAAGTAAGACAAGTTTTACATTGGTCATTCCAACTCTGTGCAAGGCTGACGAGCTCGATCATTATAACAATGCTTATCCTTACTTATCCTAACTTCCTGACCCAAAAGAAAACAGAATTACCCAAGAAACATGGAAAACTTTATATATATGTATGTTGTAATGAAACAGAGAATAAAAGGTCCAGAGTAGGAACCCAAATTTTTGTATGCTTCTTAACTGTTTACATATGAACACGCATATACCCTACAATATACCAACACAGAACCTTTTAAATTCCATAAGTACGTGTTTATGATGTAGCGCTGTATGGGTTTAGATTTGAGGAGATTATCTTATGTCAACAATGACTATTTTGCCACAAAATTTTCCTACGTTTATCATCAACAACAACTTTGGTATTATTTTACAAAGTTGTTTTGTTTTTGTAGAATGTGTAGGTGTTTAAATACGATCATGACTCACAAATCCGTCACATGATAGCACTGGAAATATTTTTTTTTAAGTACAGAGGACGTACATTAAAGTTTGTTTTTATAGTTTAATGATTTTATTTACCAAAATAAATAAGTAGTCTTAAATAGCAATTTCTAATGGTAACTGTATTAAAAGGCATATAAGGCATATATTATAAGGGGTCAAATATCAAAAATAGTATTAAACGTTGTTTTCTGGGTCTTTTCAATTAACTTTCTATGAAAAAAAAAAAAAAAAAAAAAAAAAAAAGATGAGAATACGTCATAGATTCGGCCGGAACCTGAAATGTCTCCATTGTGTTATTACTTTTACAGGAACTATGATAGAGAAATTTAAAAAAAAAGTCTGTACACACAAGTTAATCTCTAAAAGCTTAATATCCTCCATTTGATGGTCAGAATGTCTTTTCTTTGTTCATAGTTTCCTTTACATGCTTACAAAATCAGACCAGTTTCTCATTTACAAATCTCCTTTCATCTTACGGTTTCTAGAATGTTCAATGTCACTATTCTACCGGAAAATAAAGTTGTATTGTTACGTTAGAAGAGTAAGTATCGAAATAACACAACATTGCAAGGATCATGTATCGCCAGTGATTAGATGCTGCCGTAACAGAACTGTTTGGGTGTTAATCTGAGGACAGTGCAGAGGATTCGGAAAGAGTTGGATGAGTCCAATGGTGATTACGAAGGTACGGCAGCTCTGAAAACTCATTCTGATCGTTCTGATAAGAAAAGAACTCCCAAATTTGTTGGTGAGAGCTTCATACTCAACACGGAGACCTGCATCGTGCTTTGAGGAGGTAGTGTTGCTCTGGGTCAAGAGGGTGGCTGCTGAAAGACCCTATGTCTGGCAACAGGACTCTGGGTTCTCCTGCTTGTGTGGCATGATGTAGTTATGACTGTCAGACAATTTCTGCGACCACATCACCCCTTACACCTGGCCATCCAGCTCTCCAGACTGCAACCCCTTTGATTAATATGTGTGGGGCGCAGTTGAGCGACAGACTAAAAAAAATCTCCTTGTAACACCAAAGATGAACTGAAGGCAAGGATTGTGGCAGCATTCACCAACTTAAACAAGTAGACCGTCCTGTAGAGATGCAGGAGATTCTGAAGTCCTATGGAGGCTTTGGTTGAAGCCAATACCAATTTTATTGAATAAATTTACTCTTAATATTTCAAGATATTTTTGTGTAATTTTGGTAAATATATCTGCTAAAATGAGATGTCAGTGTTATTTTCATTTTTTTTTTTTTTTTTTTTTTTGTAATTTAGACGACAATTTATCCATCGCGTCCTGTATGTGCTTGGATGCATTAGCGTTCCATTAGCACTTACTGGGTCTCAATGTCACGTGAGTGTGTAAAACAAAATGGCGTAATATGGTGTACTTATAAATAAAAATATAATTTTAAACAGTCTATTTATGGTTTGAAACGGTTGAAAATTAGTTTCATAAATATTTAATTTTTTTTTAATTAAAGAAAATTGCAGTTCTTTTTAAAAAAAGTAATTGTTATTTAATAGTATTTTCTATTCAATGACATTTTCTTTGAGCACATATCTAGACTATGAATTTTTTTTTTATTTTTATTTTTTTTTGACACTGAAATATTCGGCAATTGTCGTTGATTAAACTAAAATAAAAAGATACGAAAAGAAAATATTTATGATTCTTTTTCGTTTGTAATGGTTTGAGTCGACCAGCATTGGTTAGTCAGATGTCTAAAACGACACGGTCGATTTCCTACCGTCATTTTCTCTCCTGACCCCTATATTCAATGTTCTCGCTTTAAATGTCACTCTTGAGTGGTGGTATTTTTGGCAGTAGCCCTAGCCGACGTCGCACACGTGAACTAGTTCCAATTTAACAACCAGATATTCATGTCTGACAACGGTAATCCTGTAATTATGTGATAAACAATTAGTTGGATCTTTGTTGTTGCTGTGTGAGTGAGAGAGAGATCAGAAAGCGTACATTTTTTGGAAAATATTCCGACTTTCCTTTCAATGAACGCGCACGCACACACGTGTAGGAGACGTAGAAGAAAAAAAAATCTGCAGCTATAAATACGTGTAAAATCTGACCCGCTTGCGGCTTGCCTGATAATTTGTTTTCAAGGGAAGATTTATAACTTTTAAACAACTTGTCAACTATTCCTGCGTCGGAGCTGCTAGGCTTCCAGCCATATCACGTTGAAACACCGATTCTCGTACGATGTTTAACAATGTCGAACCTAGTTAGTAACTGCTTAGGAATACCAGATGCAGTAAGCTTGGATGTGCGGGTGGTGTAATCGATAACGGTTCGGAATTGGAAATTCCAGTTGGGTTCGTTATATTCACTTACGCGGAAACACCCCTGGGAAATGTATGAATCAACCTCTTCTCCCCCAAGCTATGGGTTAATTAGTAAGACTTAAATCAATTTTTTTTAAACAAAGAAATTCTTACTCTAAAACTATTTTTGTCTTTAAATAATCGGCAAATGAGTGGTGTGTCGTAAAAAAAAAAAAAATTCTAAACTCAGAGCTGCTTTTCAGATACTTGAACAGGTCTCTCTTCCATGTGAAACCGCATTGATAAATAAAGAATTAAAGATATCATTTTCTCATAAAATAAACATTTTTATATCACTTATCATACGATAAACATTTTTTGCATGCTCAGTTCTGTGAAATATTGGTTCGGAATGAGAAATCGGCAAGCCAAGCTCGAATTCCAAATACTCTTGAAAAAGTCTTCTCCGCCTCCCAGCTATGGGTTAAATAAGACTCTCCAGCTGTGGTTGCTTACCGGTATAGGAAAAGCAAAATTTTTAATTCAAAACTGTATATTCAATACCCTTTAACTTTAAAGTCTGCTCAGCATAGTTGCAGCAGTATAAACCACAGATTGGCTCTGTGCGTGCTGAAGAAATACAAAAAGCCTGCGCAGAAACAAGCAACCATGCCGAAGATGAGAAGTGTGCCTTCAAGTTGAAATAGTTCTGATGAAACATTTTAAATACATATTTTTTGATGTTCTATTGTACTTATTTTCGTCAATGTGACTTATATACTTTTTCTGTATGTATGACTTTAGAAACTAATAATAATAAAAAAAAAACTGAAAGTTTAAGTTTATTTGATTTTGAAAATTAATGGAAGTAATGATTTTAAACAAATGATACAGTTTAGCTCAATAGCATTGTCATAGATTGAGGTTAAATTTGACTGAACTGGCACTTACTAATTTTGGGTAATTTGTTCTGTGGGTTGATAACATAGTAAAGATTTATAAACAACAAGCAGAAAAATGTTATGATTTAGATCAGCGCTTCTAGGATCATTGTATGTGTGTCCGATTGGGGGCTCCGATTAGTGCTTTGTGACCCTCACTATATTGTCAACATTTGCTAATTTATTCCTACCTACATTTATATACGTTACAAATTAAACTAAGCACAATTTTTCGGATTTTGACGTAATTCTGGGTTATTTTTTTTATTATTTTGCATCCAAATCCGTGAATTTGTTTTGCTCATGTTAAGTCTTGAAAAAACAATATATAAAATTCACTATTTTTTTTTATCAATAATGCTGAATGTGTTAAATTTAACAAGAAAAATCTGGAGTTGATGTTAAAAAAATTGTTGCAAAACATAAGGCGGGATGATGTATTATGTATTTCTCTATTTTGTATTTGGATACATTGTATTTATTTTCAATTTTTCTAGTTGAATTGTTCACCTTTTTTGCATATGGTCCATTATTGTACATAATTAGGTTACAATAAAATTTGTATTTTATATGAATACTACTTTATAAAAGTTGAGATGTAGTAGAGTTGAGGGGGGCGTATCATAGATTGGGAGTGGCAGGAGACCTTAGCACCGGCCCTGCTCTCTCTCTGACCCGATGACTAGAATCACTACAGTATCTGTACACTCAGTCCAACACTCTTTGGAATTTATTTTTAGCATGACCCTCAGACACCATAACACTGTGTTTAAGTTTGTTTGTTTTTTGTTTTTTAAAATAGTCAATTTTTTTTTTCTTTTAGATGAGGTATTGTAATTATTTACATTGTTCTTGAGGGCGCATGGCCCAGTTGATAAAAGCGTTGATTGGATCCAGTGACTTGACCCAAAGACTTGGGTCAGTTCAATAGCTGACTACAGCTGAGGTGAACAAAAACTTGGAGAGTTGAGTTAAAGGGAGATAACTGATACGGAGACATTCGGAAGAGGCATGGTACGTGGAACTAGAACAATCTATCCTGATGGACGAAAGAAAGATTTCAGTTCGTAATTCAAATCTCCTAAAGAAGGCCGGGGCGTACAACGACCGAAACGCCGTGAATATGTCAACAAAGATTGGGACAACAGTCAGAACAATGTAAAAAAATAAATAAAATAAATAAATAAATAGTCAGTTAGCTGCAAGAGATAGTGTTCCATGGAATAGTTCAAAATTATTTGGAATTACACGATTACAAGTCGCTCGACAACACAATAGAAAATAACTCATTTTCTGCGTTCAACCGAACATTCGTAAGTCTTTTTTTTCACCAAGGAAGCAAATTTTATGACTCAAGTTCCCGGATATTTTGGGTAGCACGTTGTATATAATACCATCAATACAGTTCAGTAACTGTGTGCTTTGAGTGTTTGAACAGATGACGTAAAGTGAAACATTGTTATCCGAACACGCATATTTATGGAAGGCATCTTTCGCTAAGTATTAAGAAACAGGAAAATTTTGCTAGAAACAAAGAGTACTAAATTGTTACATAATATCAGTCTTCCTATATGGCAGTGAATGCTGAACAATATCCTCACAAATGAAGAGACTTGAAGCAACAGAAAGAAGGATGTTGAGAATACCATGGATCGAACATGTGAGCAGCGACAAAGTTTTAGAAAAAAAATGGAAACAAAAAGGACACCTATACTTGACATCAAAAAAAGACAATTGAAATTTCTAGGGCACGTAACGAGGAAAGAGGGCTTGGAAAATTTAATATTCGCAGGACAGGAAACAACGCATAAAAATAGTAAATGGATGACGGAACAAGGTTTACGAGAAATAAGAAAAAGACGATATTTATTAAGAACTACAAAGGACCAAGAAATAGTGGAGAGCCATGATCGCCAACGTCCTGAAGGTACATAGAACAACGAAAACCTTTCAATATGACTGAATCATTTCAGTGTTTTTACACCATTTACACCTTCCAAAAAGACGATGTTTCAATGATAACCCGCTTATAAAATCAATTGCATGTGACTTTATTATCGTTATCTATTTATTACTACTACTACTAATGTTTATTATTAATGTAGTAATAGTACTACTAATAATTTTACTTTTGAAATGGCTGACCCTGTAATTACATCTGTTTCGTCAGACTCTTTATAAATAAGTGAAACAGGTCGACCATTTGATGTGTCAAATGGGAGATTAATATCAAATGTAACTAGATCAGTACGTCGTTTACCCGCTAGACCTGAAAAGGGTGGGGCACGCTTCCGGACGCATAGTCACTTCGTCTGATACTCAGAGTGGAGGTGAGGATATTAAGAGATGATGTCTGTCGACATATTGAACTTTTTCAGCATCAAATTATAACTGTTTTCCAGATACATTCTCTTTTTAGATATCTTGTTTTTATTTTATTCTATGCCCAACTTCTAATAGGATTTGATTAACATTAGAATTATACGCGTCTGTAGAAACTATTGGTAGGACATCTTAGATTAAAGAAAAAAACTTTACTATAATTAAAGGTTGCATCAATTTTTGACAATAGTCTTGTTAAGTGCGCAGCAAATAGGCTAAGTAGCGAAACTTGATTTAACAAATTTTAGATAAAAATTTTCAAAATTCGTCCATAATACCCAGAAATATTTCCTCAGAAAGGTTTTATTAAAAAAAAAAAAAAAACCTCTTCGTGATATCATTGGTTATTTAAAAAGGTAAGAGTAATCATACACACAGGGATTTTCTATAGTATTTTTTTCTCTCTCTAATATTAACGGTTCCATTTAACGAAGACTGTTACTCCCACATCTTTCACATAATCTAGTTAGAAGAGTCTAGAGTTTTCTTTATTGTTCCACTTCATGTTAACGGAAAACGTGAGACCAAGAAGGCGCAATGTGTTGATCTCTTGGAGGTTATGATGAACTGCAAAAAAAGTTCAAGATTATTAAGGAGTTCTTATAAAAAAAAATAAAAAACTAATAACGAATAAGTTATATTTCCCTTGAAATTTAACCACAATCAGAATAAGTGCCTTTGTCGGCATATCTTAGTTGATATAGGCGAAATCAGCTGGTAGTAATGGATAGCGGCTCGGATTGAGGAATCGGAGAGCCGAGTTCGAATTTCAGTACATTTACTTATGGGCCTTGAGAAAGGTATGAATCCTCTTCACCACCACCCAGCTAGGGATTGTCAGCAGTCAAGAATTAATGCATATATTACTGACAGAATAGGTTATTCTATGGAAAATTTTTATTCAGAATATAAAGAAACTATATAATAAGGAGGCACAGTGGAATAATGGGTAGCGACTGATTGAAGAATCGGAGAACCGAGTTCGAATTCCAGTCAAATCTATTATATTCACTTACGTGCTAATACCCTTGGGAATGGTATGAATCTTCTCTCCCTGCCCAGCTATGGGTAAATACCAGAACAGACCATGTTCTATATCCTTGGATGACAACTGGTCTACCGCAGAAAGAAATGACAACCTATTGCGGGGGAAAAAAACTGCCTCGTCAGTCATGCATCTAAAGATACATGACTGACAAGGCACATAACTGAGTGAGTAAGATTTTACAAGCCATTTAGCTGAATGGGAAGTCGATTTCACAGTAAAATTAAAGGTATTTTACAAACCAGGGCTAGACGTTGCAAATATTTAGCCAATGCAAAAATTGGCTATTTTCGAATCTTGGTTGAATTTATAGTAAAAGAAATTTCATCTTCAGTGGAGGTTGTCAGATTAATTAGCTAGAGTTTTTACTTTGCCTGTATAGGATTTGGGTGATAAACAAATGCAACATTTTACATCGGTAACTCCAAAGATTCACAAAAAAAAAAAAAAAAAAAAATGCCTACATGATGAAAAAATGCGCAAAACCTTATGAAAAAGTTTTATCGTCATTAAAAAGAAAGACCAAAGGATTTTTTGATTAACCAAAATATCGAAGGTTTTAAAAGAAGTCTAAAATTTTGCTTCCGTCAAAGGTTTTCATAAATTAGTATGGGAAATTTTAGCGTTTTTTTTTGTTTTTTTTTTGCAGTGAAAAAACACATCGATTTGAAAATTCTTGTAAAAATTAGATAATTGTCGGAGTTTAATGAAACGTTCAAATTTTATTCACAAATGAATTTTTGAAAGGTTTCTTTTCTAGAAAATCTTGGTTAAAATATATATTTTATAAAATCAGTTACCCCTTCCAACTTATTTAATTTTCTGAAATTTCGAGAAATTCATTTTCGCAGCGCTTAAGGACAAGTCATTGGAGAAATTAAATCATTATTTATTTATTTTTTTCTTGTCAAACAGGACCCCCAGTTACAGAAAATCTGCTCTGAATCAAAAAATAAAAAATGCAATAAACTGACATTATTTAATTAGAAAAAGCTTTTCATTGCTTAAAATATTATGGATACTATTGTCGTTAAAAAAAAAATGACGAATAATATATTTTTACAAGAATTGTTTTCATTAAAAGAAAAAAAAATTATTAATATTAATAATTTATAAAGTTTTATTATTCTGTATTAGTAACAATATCACCTAACCGCTAGAAATTAAGTAAAAACTATATTTACTAATCATAAATGGAAAAACTTACAATTCAGCGACCCACAGTATTTTAAAAAGAACTTTGATTTTTTTGTTGTGTGTATAAGCATAACGATTTTCGTAAATAACGGCGTCCATACACAACATTATCAGAAAATAAGAGTGGTACCTATAGTAAATTTAAAATTTATTGATAATTTTCTAATATTTCCTCAACATGCGTCTAAATAAAACTATAAAGTTAAAGTACTTAAAATTCAATAAAATATTAGATTAAAAAATTTTCATAATTTTTTAAGATTAGTGGGTAGTTTATATATATATATATATATATATATATATAAAGGTGTTTACATTGTATTCGTCAAGTAAATTACCCTTTACTTAAAAATGCCAAACATTAAGCTATCGATAAATCTGTCGAGACCTCAAAGATATCCACATCCGTGTTAAAAAAAAAAAAATTGCGGCATTTTAAACTGAAAGTAAATATTTTTTTTTAAATACAAATTAATCAAACTTTAAATCAGTTGATCTTCCTCAAATAAAGTTTCAGAAAAGCATATTTTATTTTTGTAAGATTTTTTAAAAATATGTTGACAGTTTTATCAATATGGCTGATTAAAGAGATTAAAAAAAATCACCCCAATTTAAATTCAGTTTGAAATACACTAAAGTATTTTTCTTATTGGAAATCTTAAATTTAATCTATTAGCTTGGAATTAAAATACTAAAACCATAAAGAAAGATTTTTAATTTTTAAAATGCATGTTAAACTTTATGTATCGCTTTCTTTGCGGTGGGGTACCTACTTTTAACTCTTTAAATTGAAACTTAGCTTCAAAAATAAAGGAAAATATCAATACGATTTTAATTCATCAGCCTCCGCAAATCCTAAAAGGAATCAAGTTGTTGGGACAAAGATACTGCGGTTGGTTATCGGCAAGGGTCATCCCACTGAAAAATAAAGTGGATTATCAAGGATAGTCAGATTGCTCAGATTTACGACTCACATACGAACTGATGGTATTTACGTACACCATCACGTTGGTAGGATGTGATTCACCTCTCCTTTTATATAGCTTTAAAACTTATGTTCCCCTGGGACATCGGCGGTCTTTCTCTCGACGGCACCATTAAGACAGAAATGGGAGAAGGGTCGATTGCTGTCTTTTCCCCCGACAAAATAACTAAGAGGAGATACTACAACTTTGATGGTATTTATCAACCTTCCCCACGACGGTAAGATGTGACTGGAGGTTGAGTATACCCGTACATATTGACCAAGGTCAAAAATTGATTGTCTAGTCCTCACAACCACTGTCACGTTGGTATCCACTAATCCCCCCGCTTTAGCATAATGAGAGAGGTGCCGCTACAAAGTTGGGATCCCTTGGATTAGGTATCCTTCAAAATTTTTCCATGAACTCACCGAAGTTAAACTACACTTGGATCCGAGTCCGAAGGCCGGATAACGTTCACAATAACTGATATTATGTCTTGTACTTTGTATTTAAAAAAAAAAAAAAAAAAAAAGTTACGTGCTCCTGCCTCTTGAATAAATATGGCGTTCAAAGTGGGGTTGGTGGGTCAGAATGAAGAAAATTATTCTTGCCACTTGAATAAACGGGAGTATAACATTTTCAAAATTAAAACTTTCCAACATTTGAACGTTTATGCGCGTGCAAAATCAAGAAAATGATTCTTACTTCTCGAATCAACGAGCTTAGTAAAAGTTTTAGATTTAAGTGACCCCCTCCCCGCCCATTATTTGAAACTCCCATCCTATTTGAGTATATGGTAGCTATAACTAGACTGATTCAGAGATCAACCACTCAGTGGTATTGATCGAGAAAAGGTTTTTTTTTTTTTTTTTTAATTTAGCTCTGAACATGCAAGGCGAATCCTCGAATTTATGATACACTGAGTGAAACACTCAATCGAAACACACTTGTAGAAATACGGTAACTCAAGAGCTTGTATGATTAATTGTTATGATTAGTATTTCTTTTATTACCTTTTATCGTTATTCTACGACGGTAAGTAAACTCCGTAGGACCATAAAGAATAACAAAACTGTTTACTGAAAGCAAGTGCAAAGGCGGACCACAGAGCTAAAAAATTCATCAAGAAATTCCAAAGAACACTAATAATCACATATGATGGTGCTACTACATCTCCGAGACTATAGTCTTTGATTTATTAACAAAGTTGTGGACATCACAAGAATGACCAAAAACAGAACGAAATTAATTTGGTTAATTTGCAGTGTAATACCCGCACTCAATTCGCATTAAAAATTTCCAAAATACTTACATTTATGTGTAATTGTACATGCTCCATTCGAATCTGGCTTGATAAATTTGATAAAATCTACCATTTTGGAGTTATCGACAGTGAAATTTGGGATTCAATCGCGACGTTGGCGGCAGCCATTACTCGCGTTGTTTGCATACATTCGCTGCGGAAAGCTAAACGCGGCATTGATCTTTCTTGTCTAAATTTGTTTCAATTACTGCGCACGAGAACTATTACGTAGACACGCTCAGTTTGCGCACTGATAGCTATTCAATACACTATGCCGAAACCTTAACAAAAGAAAATCAAATATACTTATAACGGAACGCATAAGTGAGCGGAGGCTAGTAGTTAGAAAGTTAGCGTTCCGAACATGAGACCAGGTTCGAATCTCACCATGGTCGATTTGCCAAGGAGATGACTTCTTGATGTCGGTCCGGAAAGAAGATCCCAGCCTGCTGCATCATTGGGAAATGCCTGAAAAAAACCATATCACCGGCCTTGTAAGTGAAATTTGGTAGACGGAAATATTCAAAAGCTGTCAATAGCTGTGACAGAACAAAGCCACAAGTCATTGTGACAGTTTGTGCGTATCAACCTTGTTCAAATATTGATCACGTCAAATTATACATTATCGCAGAATCTAAGGTCTGTTAAGCATAGTGGAAATATAAATCGCATAGTGGCCCCTGTGGGTGTTGAAGAAACAAATAATGTGCCTGAGCAGGTGCCTTTAACATGGGTTAGCGAAGAGAGCATACTCAAACTGGCAGCTCGCTAATCCTATTATATAGTGAGAGAGAAGCGTGAACAAAACAGTTGTTTAAATAGAGAAAATAATAAGCTTATAACTACAATTTGTATTTAGTCCTATAATTGACAGCTTTATGTCAATGCCTCTAAGGATTTTCTTTTTCTCGAGAGTCCGACTTTAATATGGAGAGAGCTGAAACCACAAATTCAGTCTTTAAAATGAAAACCTTCAAGGAGTAGGGAAATAGATCTCAAGATAAAACACTTTCTAAAACAGAAAGTATGATCTAAAGTTAGAATAAAAGCAGGGATGGCAAACAACCCTGAGTCAATCATAAAAATTCAGGATGTGGAATTAGTAAATACTGAATACTTCAAATACGTTGGTGTATAGATCTGTTATAACATATTTAGTGTAGAAGGAAAGGACTTTGAACATAGAAAAGTCTGTCCCCCAACCCGAACACAGCAAATTGCTACAAAACCAACAATAACCTAAAAATTCGAGTCTTGTTCGTTAATAGATAGAGATCTTCACATTTATGTTATACATGACGCTAACCTTGTTCAGAAATATCTAAACTGTCAGCAATATACAACCGCTTTCTCACATCAATTGTTAAAAATGTCTCTGAATGAATGAAGCCTGTAGGTTTTGGCAAGGACCAACCTTCCTCGAAATTTGTATAGTGGCGCTAAAGACTCACGAGGAACTGTGCCAAATGACAGAAACTACATTACTTGAGGACTTTCAACAACAACTAAAATGCATAGCACATGTGATTCGAAAAAGAAAATAATGATATAATGAAAATGTTGATGTTTTACACTACATCAATCAAAAGGGTGGGGGAGTAAGGTCCCATCAGTACTGGAAAGAACAATAACAGTTAGTGAACTTGAGAAGCTTATTTTCTTGCAAAACTCTTTTAACAGAAAGATTTTATAAATTTCAATCAACAATAGCACTGGCTGTTGTTTTGTCAATATTACCATTACTAATGGAGAGGTGAACAGAAAATACAATTTGATCCCAACCCGGAGACCAGTGAGCAAAGAAAAGTGTTATTCTAGTAGCATTTGCTGCTCATTTAATGAATGCCGAATGTTTCCTTATAAGGAAACAACTAATATTACCATTAGAAACGTCTCACACACAGCGATAGTCCGCGCTTCATTTTAGCAAGACGTTAAGAAAGTTACTTATGAGATGGTTCATAAATCTTAACTTGAATCTAAAATTTTGCTTCGTTCAATTGCGGATATATTATGTATAGGTAAATTAATAATTCCATAGCAATATGATAAAGAAGTATTATTTTACAATATAAGATCCTTTTTTTAAAGAACTTAATTGCATGGTGAATATTGATTTATTGCTTTGATTTTTTACGTTTTTGCAGGTTATTTAAAGAAAATATTTATAGATTTTAATAACTTATTTTTTAGATTCTAATTAACCCATAGCTGGGGGGAGAAGAGATAGATCCATACCCTTCCCAATGGTATCTGTGCATAAGTGACTATAACAAACCCGACTGAAATTAAAATTCTGCTCTCCGATTTCAAGTCGTTATCCATTGCATCACCTGCACATCCAATTGGTCACCCATCTAGGTACTGAGCAGGCTCAACGTTGCTTAACATCGGTGATCATATGAGAACCAGCTTTTCAACATGGTATGGCTATAGGCCAATGGTGAATATTGATCAAAATTCAAGCTTAGATATCAGGCTACGTATTTATTGATTCACACTCTTCTACTCTATAGAAATATTTTGTTCAAAATTTACTATATTTATATGGGGAGAAGACAAAGTGTTTGCAGATATAAACGGTACGGAAATACAATGAATGGACATGGGTAGTTTCACACCTTAAGTGGTCATCAGTTAATTGTAATCCCCAGACAGTGCAGATAAATCGCTGGCTACTCGTTTCCGAGCACACCCGTCTGCAATCCCTATTGCAAGCACCTGCTCAAACACATTTGTTTGCGCAACAGAGCCTAATTATTGTTTATACTGCAACTATCCTGAGCGTACCTTAGTTACAGTTTCTAAGGAATTGCGCATCATCTGGCGTAATCAAAATTTTACGAAAAGGCACACTCAAACTCTCGGTCACTATGACTTCTGAATACGTGGTAGCACAACCTTTGAACAGTTACGTTTATCCAATTTTAATCGCAGTATGATTTTCAACCACATTCAAATGCTGCTGCGCGCTGGAATTGTCTCTCAAAGTCGATAATATGAAAACGTCACCGCTCTGACAAAAGTACTAAGAGTTTGACAGTTTGAAAAGGGAAACTGATTATCACTGTAGTTGATTTTCTCTCATATATGAAGACCCAAGGTTTTTTAGTTTTTTTTATCTTTGCTTATTATTTCCGCGACCACGCCCCGCACGGACGGGCGTTATACACGGGATGTTAAAAAAAAAAATGCCATAGCTTAGATGTGTTATGGGTATATATCGCTGGACACCCACTTCTAGTCGTCTAAAGATCGCGAGAAACTTTAGTAACGATGCAAGCTGTCATTTGTTAAGCGTATATTTGGTCATTCTTTTTACTTTCCTTATCTAATGTGCTAGATTATCTGGCAAGCTTTCTGTTGGTCACTCTTTAACGTGTATATATAATAGCTGGCCACACGTATTCGAGGATATCAGTCTATTAGGGCGGCTAGCTAATCCCTATTGCAGACGCTCGCTCAGGCATATTT
>CAHIKZ030004712.1:1387500-1482500 GCA_903632075.3 Acanthosepion pharaonis | reverse complement strand
TCTATGTCACAAGTGCAAACGACCTTCACTTATCATTGAATATGACAAAGTACCATTCGGTGTTCTTGGGACACCAATGAAAATGTACCCGAAGCTATTGTAGCATAAGTGGAAGTCACACTAAAGTCCCACTTTAGCCATTAAAGGTGAAGGTTTATGGACTGAGGTTGTATGCAGATAACCACTTCAAGTTTAGAGTCGACCCTTAAGATTAAGAAAGCATTTACGCAGCAGCCCCTTCTACAAAGTAAAAGTTCTTGAGAATAATCTGTCTGAATGGAACTTCTTTCTTATTAAGAGAATGAAAAGGCAATGAGGATGATTCGACCCTGTATATGTGGCATGGTGAGTCTCATCTGCAATGATCCAAATTGGTGGAATAGTTGTAATCCACGCTAAAGAGGACAAGCTAACCTTATTAAAATCCTACATGGTAATCAATGGAAAATATACTTGTGGCTAATGTGTGTGTGAGAAAGAAAGGAGAAGGAAGAGAAAGAAAGAAGGACTCTTCATGAATGAACAACCGCACAAAGAAAACTATTAACTTCGAAATGAATTTGGCAAAGTTTGGTGGAACACGAATGTAAATGGCAAAATAAAGAAAGGCATGACAATGTGGTGTGCTTCCAAAAGTGAATGAATAGTCTTGGACTGGAAAACGTTATTTTCCCAGAAAAATGCTAAATTGAAATTTTTCCAAGTACGAGGCATTATGTGAGAAGATTCCAACTTTTTAATTAACGATTTAGCGGAAAGCAGTTAAAAACAAGAACAAAATAAACTGCTAAACATTCAGCGACAATTGTAGCAGGTTGGGAGAGGACATTTTAAGGAAATAAGAAAGTATAATCATTTTATGCAATGGAAATTGGACGATATCAATGAATATTCGAAGAGAGGCGTATGATAAATATATGAAAATTAGGACATTTTTTAGCAGGAGTTTACGGGCTACCATACTTCAAAATCGACCATAGACTATTTAAAAGAAAAAAAACATCATATCAAGTCGAGTCATAAGTTATTTCCGCTTTGGCAGAGCTATTGTAATATTTTAAAGATTTGGTTGGTTGCCTTTTGTTTAGCGGCATATCAACCTCTATGGGTTATTTAATGCTGAAATTTAAATATTTTTAACGCTATTGTTTACTGCAACTGTAGATAAAATGTATTGTTGTGCCCATATATATATATATATATATTAATCTCCTATATCATAATCAAATGCATACTAATTATAAACAAGATGAAAATATACTTAAAAATTTAGTAAATACTAATATATCAACAACAGATCCTAGCAAAAAAATTAAGTTAATCATATACTACACTAAATCTAGTATATCCAACTTAATTCTTCGCAATGATTCTTCTCCCCCGGTTAGCAATTTGCAAGAAACCCAACGTAGTTTATAAATTCAAGTGCCCTTTGGGAGATTGTATCTCCAACGAATTAAATAATATTCATGTTGGTCACACCACAAACTCGCTTTCACGACTCTTGACACTACATTTGAATGAAAACTAACATTCTTAGGCATTTACAACATGCCTGGCCGCACACACAATTCCGTAAGATACTTGTCGAAAACACAATTATACTTAAACAAGAAAACAAACAAAAACTAAAAATTCTTGAAGCTATATACATAAAACAGTTGAAACCTAACCTAAACAAAAGAAACTTTGAAATCTCCACAAATATCCTAAAATGTCTATAATTGGTAAAAGAAGCCATTGGTTTATACCAATGACTTCCCATACTTAATACTTCTCGAATTCACTCTCGCGTGGTCATGTGTGACGTCATGAGCTGCGGTGCGATTTTCGCTTCCAGCGTCTTATATGCACGTGTTTATCGTTGCTTGGGAATCATCCATGTAAGCAGAGACAGACTATCATCCTATTCTTGTCCGTGTATTGCTTAATATATTGTACAGTAATTGTCATGGCTGATAATGGCTTATGTAAGCCGAAAGCTTAGATTGGATTAAAAAATATGGATCAATATTGTGATTTTCTTTCTTCGTTTAATGATAATGTTATTAAGCTTATCAGACGTTATAAAAAGAATTTACATAAAATAAATAGACAACACTTGTCTATATTATTTAATGAAACATGTATGAATATATATAAACAAACATGTATTGCTGATATTTTTTACAATTTCATAGGGTTTTGTTTGGGAGTTCACTATTTGCCCATAGCTGAGACCCTAACTGGTGTTACCACACCGCGTCAAAATGAACCTGGAAACAACAGCAATTAAGAAGTGGTTCAATGGTTCTCAAAAACTGCAATCTCCCGAGCAGCTGCTGGATTGTAGTTTATCGTCATACACAGGACTACTATTTTGAAGAATGAAATTGAGAAAAAAACAAAAAACAAAAAAAAAAAAAAACGGAAATTATTTATGACTCAATCTAATAAATATCCCGCCACTTCTCGATTTGCGTATCTATTTTTTTTCTTTTTTTTTTTTTTTGTTCCCGATGATGGGGAGGAAAATGAGGGAAGAAAAAATCAAATTCAGAAGTAATTCGAGAAAAGAGAGGAAAAACAACTTTCTGAAATGAAGATATTTGTTTGCGTACTAAATCATTGAAAAGGAAATGTAATACGTTTTAAACACATTTGGTATTTTAAACTACCCGAGGAGAGTTCGTAAAAAATGCTGCTACTTGAACTTAGTTCAGGTTCAAACTGAAAAAAAAAAAAAATCCCTTGTGTACAATTCTAATCTCACAAACAAGTTTCTTGTAAGATCGACGTAACATAATCCTCCGAGCCCCGTCCCTCCACTCCATTTGGCTTTGTGTCGTACAAAGTTAAGTTTGGTAAACACCAACGCGATCAAATATTCTGAACTGTTCTCAGACATTTTAATAAGCTATTTTTAACCATTTCAACCCAAGCAAGGCAATAAAGCTACTAAGACGCAAGGCGTTACTGAGTTTGAGAGAACATGCGAAAAAACACTATTAAGGAAAGAATAATAAAAGAACAGGAATTAAGACAGAAGATAACGATTGACATTGCATTTAAATTTTTGAAGATCAAACTTGACTGTTTTTCTTTCTTTTTATGAACTCTACCTTATATATATATATATATATATATAATTAAAAATATTTTTTATCATTTCATCCCAAGCAAGGTGATAAAACCATGGTCACGCAAGGGGTCACTGAGTGTGAAAGAATCTGATGTTAGTCGAGACCAAATTTTATTTCTGTCGAAATTTCTGAGATAAGGAGTTATTTACACGCGGACTATTTTTCTAATTTTTATCATCACAGCGTTTCGGCCGTTGTCTGTCGGCTTTCAGACTGAACCCTTTATTTCATCTCCGGGGATAGAATGTTCTCGTCCCGCTACCCATATCTCTTAGTACTGATCGCTCCATTTCCACAGAGTCCAAGGACACACTACCCAGCTCAGGGGTTGAACCTACAATTATTATGTATTCATAAACCAACACTTTAATCCACTAGACCATTGTCTATTGGATTAAGGCGTTGATTCATGGGACATTAGTCTAGTGTATTAAAGTGTTGGTTCGTGAATTTGGTGACATAATCGTGAGTTCAATCACTGAACTGGGTTGTGTGTACTTGCACTCAGTGTAAACAGCGCGAGCACAGTACTAAATGTGAACTAGAACAATCTACTCCGTAAATTAAATAAAGGGTTCAATTCGATATTCCCTGAAGATTACCCGGATCGACAAGCACCTGATGAAGAGCGGAGAACAAAACGGACGAAACGCTGTAATAATATTTTATTTTTGAGAATCAACATTTTAAATTTTCTCCCGAAGACTTGCTGTCAAATACACTATTTATATTGTTTGGACTATGGTCCTCATCTTTGTTGCCATACTTATCACAACGTTTCGGCCGTTGTACGCTCCAGCCTTCATTAGGTGGTTGAAATGTGGAACTGAACCCTTTATTTCGCTCGCTGGGGTAGACTTTTCTAGTTCCACGTGCCATGTCTAATGGATGTCAGTTTTCATTATCTCCTGTTAATTCCTCTCTCCAAGTTATCCACTGCCTTAACCAGGTATTGAACTCACAACTCTTTGGGTCCTGTCACCAGATCTAACTAATGCCTTTATCCACTGTGCCATGTGTCCTCAAAGAGAACGAAAAGAGAGAGAGAGAAGAACGGGGAGAGAGAGAGAGAGAAGAACGGAGAGAGAGAGAGAGAGAGAAGAACGGAGAGAGAAGAACGAAAAGAGAGAGAGAGAGAAGAACGGAGAGAGAAGAACGAAAGAGAGAGAGAGAGAGAAGAACGAAAAGAGAAAGAGAGAGAGAAGAACGAAAAGAGAAAGAGAGAGAGAGAGAGAGAGAGAGAGAGAAGAACGAAAAGAGAGAGAGAGAGAGAGAGAAGAACGAAAAGAGAGAGAGAGAAGAACGAAAAGAGAGAGAGAAGAACGAAAAGAGAGAGAGAGAAGAACGAAAAGAGAGAGAGAGAAGAACGAAAAGAGAGAGAGAGAGGGAAGGAAAAAAAGGGATAAAAAGAGAGAAAGAAAAGAAAACAGAAAGAATTGGAGATTTTTTCATAGTCTACAATTCCACAAAAAAAATAACTACATGTCATGTATTTGTGCAAGTATGAGCTAATTTAGAACAACATATCGAATTTGATGGCAAGTATTTTGCAAACGAGATCCCATTGTAAACCCAACCAATAAGGTTTATGTTGAACTTCGCTCGGAAGTGAGTAGATATAAGCCCGCTTTGTTTCCCGGTGAGGACTAAACAGAAACTCATTACTAACTGTAACCTAGACTAGGTGGTTCACCATTATCCCACAGCGAGGAACCCTAATTGTTACGGCACAAGGCCACATGTATGGCCGTTACTCTACAAGGAAAAACCATAATCTCTTCCTTCTGAGGTGACAAAAATAATGGCGATGTGGGAATCTATTTCATAAACTTCAGAGTGGAAAGAAAGAAACAAACAAACAAACTTTTCGTTTTTATTTTCTGTGTACAATGTTTCCACATTCAGTTTTCGGCCAGTAAATTAATGGTTTTGCTAATTAGCTTGGGGATGATTTTGACGCACTATTTGGAAATTTTCTTTTCTTTTTCATATATTGTAGTTAATAAGATGATAGAGATTGTAATATATGAGGTTGCAGTTAGTTAATAGTTTGTAACGGGAGAGTTACAACTTGTTGAAGATAAAGACTTTAAAAGGAATAAATTTCAACACGGGAATTTTACATAAATATTTATATAAAGAATAGCAGTTCGACCAAGAAGAGAAAGAAAATTATATTTATGTGTATACAGGTATTTAAAAAAACAGGATGAAAATATTTCTGTACTTAATAGTGTGTAGCGCCTCTTGGTTGGTTTGAAATTAACAAGTGTGCTTCTTGGAAAGGGAGGAGTTCTGTTGTTGTTATATATCCAAGAGCAAAAAGAGAAAGGGAAGGTTTGTGTCACTCCTATTTACAGTAGCAGACAAGGTGGCACAATCCAGACATTATCATTTCATAATTTCTTCACCTTGATACAATGTGCATATACACCAAGGTAACATCAATCAGTTAAGTGACAAATTTTACTCACATTAATCATATATATAATTACTTGGGGTTTCAACGAAAAACACTTTTACTAAAATTGAATTAATCATTGAGAAATTTAGCTTAGTACGCTGCAAAGCTTAACCCGAGAGAGATAAGAACAAGAAGATTGTGTTACGTCAATTTTGAAATTAGAGATGTTTTTTTTCATAATATTATCATGAGCATCTGTAATTCTATCTTTTTACCTGGCCTTTGACCCCAAACTGACACTTCGTGAGAATCGAGATGCAGCAGTAACAAGCCACAAGATCAATTCGGGCCCTTTTAGATATCTAAATTATTAAACGCAAAGATAGATATATTCACTACTTGAAATATTTGAAACAAAAATTTTAAATGAACATTTCATTCATAAATTGAATTGTTATATTTAAGGAAGGTTTTACAAATAGATGTCAACTTGTTGAAGGCCAAGTAAAATGCAAATTTCAAATACTTTTCTGCACCATATAAGACGATATTCCTAAACAGAACTATTTTTTATATAAAAATCAAAACAATCCTTGAATAAAAGAACACTAATGAAAGACAGTTAATTAATGAAATATACTTTTTTTTTTAAATCAATATACAAATTAGTTAAACTTGAAGAGTGATATATATATATATATATATATATATATAATACAGATATTGCGCTTTTAGCGTACAAACTGCTATAGAGTTGGGGCTTTTTAATACCAGAATTCGTTGGATAATTGTGCTCCAATTTCGCATTTATTCATAGATTCCATAATATAGGTTTTACTTAATTAGCTATTATGTTTCTGTAACTCTTCAAATGCTGAATGTATAACTAATTCTAATATTTCTTTTCCCATCTTTAAAACTATATTAATTTTATCTTATACATTGTCCCCTGTTCTGTCACCCATGAAATAAAATAATTGTTTGTATGAAAAATTAGGATCTACGTACATCAAATCATCTTTAAATTAAGTGGCTGCAGAAAAATTATCGTTGAACTTTTTAAGGTAAGCTTAAACATTAATTCAATGCAGCGATCAATTTTGAGTTCTTCTGTAGTATATTGATGCCTATGGCATCTTCTCCTTCGTAGCTATTGTGATGATGGCCAAACCAATAGTCCTCTACAGAAGCTAAAACGTGCACTGAAATTTTGGATGCAAAAGAGTTACTCCCCTTGAACCATGAAAGCAACGATAATGACGAGTATAATATATATATATATATATATATATATATATATAACCGCGCATAAGCCCCCTATAACTCTTCTTTTACATCAACGAGTGCCAAAGTTGTTGAATAATGTATCACAAGATGGTATTCGCTATCTGTGCGATCACATGTATGGGAGAGTACAGGACTTAAGGGCCAAGAAGGATAAACTGTTTATTAAAATGGGAACTAAGTTTATTGATGCATCTCTTATTCGGGAACCTGTGTACCTATTGATCTGTATATGTAATCATTTATTGTAATTCAGTTTTATTAACTATATGTGAAATCTTGAATTAATTGAAACAAATATTCACGCAATTTTACTTTTTGTTACTTTCTGCTTCGCCAGTGTAAGTGTTAATTCTCTTAAAATAGTTTTAAATTTTTTTTCTACTTTTTTCAGACACTGCAAAATCAATTTGATTAAGTAAAAGAAATAGATTCTACATAAATCGACCAAAATTATTTTGATGAAATATATAAGAAAGAGAGTAAGGAGGAAAAGGAGAGTAAGAAGGAGAATAATAATAGTAATAATAATCCAACTTGAAGGTATTTATAACTGGGTCCCGATTGCAACTTTATCAAAGGCTTTCACGATATCGCTCACCCGTGGCTGTAATGCTTGATATAGCCTTATCAAACTGGATGTCATGATGGGTATTTTGTGCCTCTTACATTTGTACTCCAGTATCACTTTGTTGGTGTGATGCTTTTCCAGTAATAGCTCTCATGGCTTTTGATTTTAATTGACTGAATGTACAGGTTTCGTCTTGGTTAATTAAGATGGCTTAGGGTAACTTTTCCGTTCAGCACCACAGATTTGCTTGTCAGTTACCTGAACTTAACCAGTAGGGCATATTCCCTAGGGTGTAAAGCATTGTGACTATCTGTTCAGGAGCGGGAGTAGTGGGGGCGGGGCATCATGCCCGTGTGTAGAGAGTTTTTTTTTGTTTTGTTTTTTTGTTAAGAATATGGCAGCCAAGGCGTCATAGGAGTAACATCAAGACATTTGGGAACACCCTTAATCTGAAGCCGTCTAAGCGGACTGGGTAACTCGACCTCAACATACTTTTAGCTGAGTATCACCTGCCAGGCTAGGCGTTGCTTTTATAAAAAAAAGCGCACATTTGGCTGTGGTGCATGTGCTTTGTATAACCTTATCAGACTAGATGTCTTGACGGGTATATTGAGCTTCGTATATTTGTACACCAGTATCATTTTATTCGTGGGCTGCCTTCTCAAATAATAACAACAACAGAAATAGCTATCTGGTCAAATCACATTTTAGATACTTTGACTACATGACGAGGAAACTGAGTTTTCGCCAGCATCAGGATTAGGACTAATTCGTGTTTTATGATTTATCAACCCTTTACAGGTTATTTAAAACCAGAAAATATTTTTACATAGTAAGATTTCTATCACTAAATCATTATCTCCAAAATAATTCTTACAAATTAATCCATACCTAGGGAAAAGAGCTGGATTTATACCCTTCCCAAGGGTACATGCGCGTAAGTGAATATAGCGAACCGAACTGGAATTAGAACTCGGCTCTCCGATTAACAATTCCGAGCCATTATCCATTATACCACCCGCACACCCAATCTTACACTACCTGATATTCCCAAGCGGTCACCCATGTAGGTTGCTAAACCTCGGGTTTTCAACGTGGTATGTCCGTAAGCACCAACAGCAGGCTCAAGATCGGTTGGCATAATCACCGTCCCGAAACTGGAGCCGCCATTGTAATCACTTACAAGTGCTTACATTACGTGTGATTTTAGCGTATCTTTGAATGTACGCTACATTTGCAGGTTCGAAAATATTAAACAGAATCCACCTAACGATCTTGCTTAAATTGATGGCAGAACACGGACCAGGAGAGATAGTACGGAGACAAACATTACTTAGAGCTACAAAGGACAGGAAGCTGTAGAGAGCCATGATCACCTACGTCCTGTAGTATCACTGCATATAATGTTCATTTTTTTCAATTGGTTTCTGTCTTTAGCTTAGATTTTTAAAAAAAGTATTAAAAGGATAAAGACAATTATAGAATTTGTTGCTTTGTCAGAAGAACCGTTTTCATTTTCTGAATATGACGTACAATCATTTTCAGGGCACCTACCGTAGAGCAATGTTTAGCAGAGTAGTCTTCCCGTATGTTTGATCTTCACTGCGTGCCACACAGTAGCCGTATGTGATACTAAACTGACTCGAACTGATTTCTCGATTAAAATCAACATTATTAAAATAAGCTTTGATCTGTGCATATTGCTTAAAGATGACACATTAACACAGCAATTTAAAAAGCAATGTTCATATAACAGAAACACAATTGTAACTGCACGCACAAAAAAAAAAACAAAAAAACAATGATTTCGTGGAAGATCAATCTAGTTCAGTGTTTCTCAACCTTTTCTTCAACCATCACCCTCTTTTGGCACAAACATTTGTCAAATTCCCCGTCAAATTAAAATTTCTAATATTATACTGAATTCCTCCTTCATAGCAAGATAACACTTAGGTATCAGTGCAAAAATAATTTTAATATTGTTTTCATTTCTATTATAAATATTTTATAGTTTATCTCAATGTTTTCAGTGTGATGGTTGACTTTGATGCTTATTGGCTAAAGCCCTTACTCTAGGTCCCATGCTGCTTAAAAGTAATCGTAGATCTCCTCGTTTTGTAATTTGCAAGCGGTTTCTTTGTCTAGTAAACCACATTCAGCTACTTTCAGAAATTTCTTTTTGTAGCCAATATTGAATAATTTTTGAAAATTTGATTAAAAAAAAAAAAAAAAAAAAAATGAATAAATTCCTGAGTATGTTCACCGCCCCTCCCAAATAAAATAAAAACTGCCAGTGCCCCACTTTCAAAAATAAGGGAGCCCACAAAGGGGCTCTAGCGGCCACGTTGAGAAACCCTGGTCTAGTTATTGTAGAATCTCCGATATGCAGAAACTTATTTCCTTTATACAATTTTGTGTCTAAGGTTTTTACGTTAAGAAAAATGACACGACAGATGAAATACAGATCTGAATGTATCGGTCAGTTATGTGCCATGCGTGATACATGCTTAGGCGATCATGTATCTTTCGATACATGACTGACGAGGCAGATTTTTCCCCCACAGTAGGTTGTTATTTCTTTCTGCGGTAGACCACTTGCCATCCAAGGCTATAGAACCCACTCTGTCCTGCTACTTACCCATAGCTGGGAGGAGAAGAAGAGGATTCATACCGTTCCCAAGGGTATTAGCACGTAAGTGAATGTAATGGATTCGTCTGGAATTCGAACTCGGCTCTCAGATTCCTCAATCCATTACTCCACTGTATACAAAAGTTGAGCCAAAAGAGTAAAAGTTAATTGCTATGACGTCTTGAAAAATATAGTAGACTAGTTGCCCATTGCCTTCTGGTTTTGAATTCAAAGTTGTCCTCCTAAGCTATCCTGCTATTTAACCCATAGCTGATGGAGGAGAAGAAAAATATTAATACCTTTTCCAAGCGCATTAATGCAAAGTGAACGTAACAAACTGACAGAATTTGGACTCTGCCCACCGGATTCCACTCTCCGCGCCGATTACAATAACGCTAACCTGTACAGCTACATTTGTCTATGAATAAAGCCAAAAGGAAAACCGACGTGTTTAATCCTCTGAGGGACTTTATTAAGGTAAATTCAAGGGTTTTTAATTTGTAACAAGTATTTATATACAAGAGCAAAAATGTTATTTGTTTTTCAACATTTTTAATTTTAAGAAGGCTCATAACTATTCATTAGCTTAGCCGAAAAGTCAAGCAAGCTATGGAGGACGCGAAATGACACATTTATATTTGCATATTTAGTGTTATGGAGTGATTTCACAGTGGAGGCTTGTATTTGTACTAAGTCGGCCCTAAAATAGGTTCGACGTACAAAACGTTAGGAACTTGATATAATAGGTATAACGCAGAGTAATCTTGTTGCGGTCGCTGATACTTTAGTATTCGACGATATTTAGTCACCCCCACCACGAGGGCATCATGTGGCACAAAGCCGGTTTAACGTGGGATCTCCGAGCCCGTGGGCTCGGCCAAAAATATGCCCATTGAACCCGTATAAACGAGTTCAGGGTCGGTTTACCTCCCCGAAAAAGAATCCGCCCTTCAACGTAGCCTCTTTCGGGTCCTCCCCGCCCGAAGGCAGAGAGTTCAACCGATCAGCCGGTCGTCCGACATCGACTGCCTGACCGACTCTTACTACTCGTACTTATTATAGGTGGGAGAGTCTATTAACTATAAAATTATTTCCTACTACTAATTCCACTGTTTATAAAAACAGGGCGTCTACTCAAACATGAGTACCCACAAAATAACGTTTACAGTAGTAGGAATTCATATTTAAACAAATACGAAAGTTATGTCTTCTTATTTCATTAACTTTGATTCATGACGTCATCATAGGCAGATATTAGCGAGTAAGCCATTAGAGATTAAATAATAAACCTTATTTATTTTGATCAGTAAATTCCACCATGTGGAAAACAGCTGCTCATAATGACATTAATCGATATTTGGTTAACGTTTACTGAAACCAAACAATAAATATAATCAGTTAGGCTGTAGGTCAACTGGACTGATGATATACTTGGTAAGGTTTCAGTTTGCTTTTATCCTTGTCCACTGACTTTACCGCTACACCATCGCCCAGGTGTAGTCATTTCTGACGGAAATAGAATAAATGATTACTCTCCCGTACATAATAAGATGGGTGGGGGCAAGGTCTAATAACTGGGGTGTGGGCAGAAACTTCTTACGAATTTTTACTTTTGTGGGCGAGATGTGTCAAAATAAGTTTGTCTTTCAGCGCCTTCTGTTTTAACACATGCACCGAGGGCGTCGGTATGAAGCATAAAAAAGTTGCAGAGTCGTAATAAGAGAAAAGAAAGAAAGAAAGAGAAAAAAGAAAGAAAGAAAGAAAGAAAGAGAAAAAAGAAAGAAAGAAAGAAAGAAAGAAGAAAGAAAGAAAAAGAAAAAAAGAAAGAAAGAAAAAAGAAAGAAAGAAAGAGAAAAAAAAAAGAAAGAAAGAAAAAAAGAAAGAAAGAAAGAAAGAAAGAAAAAGAAAGAAAGAAAGAAAGAAGAAAAAGAAAGAAAGAAAGAAAGAAAGAAAGAAGAAAAAGAAGAAAAAAAGAAAGAAAGAAAGAAAGAAAGAAAAAAAAGAAAGAAAGAAAGAAAGAAAGAGAAAAAAGAAAGAAAGAAAAAAGAAAGAAAGAGAAAAAGAAAAAAGAAAGAAAGAAAGAGAAAAAAGAAAGAAAGAAAGAAAGAGAAAAAAGAAAGAAAGAAAGAAAGAGAAAAAAGAAAGAAAAGAAAAAAAAAAAGAAAGAAAGAGAAAAAAAAAGAAAGAAAGAGAAAAAGAAAGAAAGAAAGAGAAAAAAGAAAGAAAGAAAGAAAGAAAAAAGAAAAAGAAAGAAAGAAAGAGAAAAAGAAAGAAAGAAAGAGAAAAAAAAGAAAGAAAGAGAGAAAGAAAGAAAAAGAAAGAAAGAGAAAAAGAAAAGAAAGGAAAGAAAGAAAAAAGAAAGAAAGAAAGAAAGAGAAAAAAGAAAGAAAGAAAGAAAGAGAAAAAAGAAAGAAAGAGAAGAAAGAGAAAAAAGAAAGAAAGAGAAGAAAGAAAGAGAAAAGAAAGGAAAGAAAGAAAAAAGAAAGAAAGAAAGAAAGAGAAAAAAGAAAGAAAGAAAGAAAGAAAAAAGAAAGAGAAAAAAAGAAAGAAAGAGAAAAGAAGAAAGAGAAAGAAAGAAAGAAAAAAAAGAAAGAAAGAGAAAAAGAAAGAAAGAAAGAGAAAGAAAAAGAAAGAAAGAGAAAAAAGAAAGAAGAAAGAAAGAAAAGAAAGAAAAGAAAAAAAAAGAAGAAAGAAAGAAAGAAAGAAAAGAAAGAGAAAGAAAAGAAAGAAAAGAAAAAAAAAAAAGAAAGAGAGAAAAAAGAAAGAGGAAAGAAAGAGGAAAGAAAGAGAGGAAAGAGAAAAAAGAAAGAGGGAAAAAAGAAAGAAAGAAAGAAAGAAAGAGAAAAAAGAAAGAGGAAAGAAAGAAAAGAAAGAAAGAGAAAAGAAGTTGTGCCTAATAAATCGTCGGTGGAAGTCGAGAGAGTTAACATTGGAAGTAACATTTTTTTTTTCTTTTTTGTTTAAAAAAAAAAAATTCTTTGGTCAAATTTCAGTATTTGGTCCGTATGTTTTGCATTGCAGTTTTTTTCTCCAGAGTTAGTTCATTTCAGTAAATTAGTATAATGATACTATCAGGAATTCCCATGCCGTGTTGCAATGGTTAATAAGTTTGAACCTAAGCGGGCGCCACACACATATAGCCTTGATACCAAAGTAAACACAATTTAATAACAACAATCAGATAAATTCTTCGAGAGCGAAAACGAAACTCTGGTAGTCCAATATGTGCAATTTTGCATAAGCAATTATTGCAGTCGACTTATTTACAGGCACGGAATATGCATTCTCTTTCGAATGTATTCATACCTCGTGGAAAGCATGTATACATCGCCAGTTATGGGTTTAATACCAAGGTAGAATGGGCTCTCGCGCCTTGGATGGCAGTCAGTTTGATAAAAAAACTACTCCGAAATCAAAACCGTGGTAAAGGAAACCAGTCCACTATCTTTCTCAAAAAGTCAAACTTATTCGCAGTTAATAAAGCCCAGATCGCTTACATCCTGGAGGATTGTGTGCGTGTGGTAACATCTTTATGAAAAGTGCCCGAAAACCGTACCACGGATCGACCCAAGCGTTGTGAGTAAAGTCGTGGAGACCGACAGGTTCGGAAGCCGTCGAGGTTTGTACGAGCACGATGTCACAAGTTATCATGACCGAAGGTTTGAACGTAATGGCGTTCGTCAAACTGTTGGTCACTCCAAATTATTCGCTCTCTCCCAGAAACTGTAACTAAGTTCCGCTTAGCACGTCTGTGCAGGTTATCTGCAACAGGGATTAGCGAACTGTTCTAGAAGACGGGTGTGCTGTGAAACGAGTATCCGGACATCAATATATATATATATATATATATATATATATATATATATATATATATTGAAGTGTAAAGGGTCATATAAATAGAGGAGTAGTCTGTTTCTTGGTTAAGTTATATTTATACATTTCCCATTGGTGGGTTGGTTGCTAGTGGTTATTCCTTGAACTCTAGTGAAACTTAAATTTTCGAATGCTGATTTTTTAAAGCAGCTAGACCCTCCCCATTTGAAAGATTGGCGTCACACAATCTTCCTCGTCTATTCCACCCAATTTCACCTTACTTAGAAAGTCCCGGCGAGATACCGGTTTATTTATGATTCGTTGGACATATAAGGTCCCAATAAGATTCGATTTCATTACACGAAGGAATTTGCCTACAAGACCGACCTACTTAGTTCACGTTAGAAAGGCACTCAGTAAGAATCGATTTCCCTACGCTAATCAACTAGTCAGCGTTATAAAACAGTTGAAATATTTACATAGCCTGGCATTGTAAGCCACTATGGTGTGACAGTCAGGACAGTATTCACTCGATTAAGGAAATCGAATCTGCTAACCATCACCCTTACTATAGGCGCCATAGCTTAACTTGGGATACTTAGTGAGGATAGAACTTAACAACTTCGGGGAATTGGTCAACGAGACGAGTTTACAAAACACTGCGTTGCTGTAGCCACACTGTGTTTCAGTGTTATAACTGGTATTTAGAGTGGTCGTGTTGGTGATGGTTATTATAAAAGAGAAGGAGGGGAAAGGCGAGGAGGAGGAGAAGAACGAGAAGAAGGAGAAGGGGGAGAAGAAGAACGAGGAGAAGGGGGAGAAGAAGAAGGAGAAGAAGGAGAAGGGGGAGAAGAAGAACGAGAAGAAGGAGAAGGGGGAGAAGAAGAACGAGAAGAAGGAGAAGGGGAGAAGAAGAACGAGAAGGGGAGAAGAAGAAGGAGGAGAAGAAGAACGAGAAGAAGGAGAAGGGGAGAAGAACGAGGAGAAGGGGAAGGGGAGAAGAACGAGAAGAAGGGGAGGAGAAGGGGGAGGAGAAGAACGAGGAGAAGGGGGAGGAGAAGAACGAGGAGAAGGGGGAGGAGAAGAACAAGGAGAAGGGGGAGGAGAAGAACAAGGAGAAGGGGGAGAAGAAGAACAAGGAGAAGGGGGAGAAGAAGAACGAGAAGGAGGAGGAGAGGAAAAAGAGGAAGAGAAAAAAATAATAACACGAGAAGAAAAAAAGAGAGGAGAAAACGAGAAAAAAAAGAAGAAGAAAAGAATACTGTAGTGAAACACTGACATCATTAGCCCTACTGTGTAAAACAGTAGTGCCGATAGTCGGTATGGAAGCCCAGATAAGTAACATTTTTTTTAAATGTCACGTCCCTTCCTTACGTAAGTGATCATAGCTTGCAATGGATTTATTTTATTCATTTATCATCAAGAAGAATAATAATATCTGATTTGCCAGGATGGCTTTTGTGGAATGCAATTGAGTGGTTTCTTGTTTTCACGGTTTTGAATTCAGTTTCCCTTTTCTTAGTCTGATTGCACTACTAAAGCTAAACGAACCCAGTATTCCTACAATTTTACTCATAGCTAGGGGTGAGATGAGAAATTCGAGCATTTTAAAATCATTTCTGAGAAATAAATGTAATAACCTCGACCAGAATTTGAACTGCTCACCGATTCTATTTTTTGTCACCCACGCAATAGTGAAAGCTTAAAATGTTAGATTCAGATAGAATAAAAACACCAGTTAAATTGATTTTAAAAACAAAGGCTTACAAGTTGAAGCAAAGGGAGATATTCACGTACTTTTCCTTAAAATAAATACAAACACATTTTTTATTGTTAGAGTCAGACATGCAGAAAGGGTCCCGCCTTTTCAACAATTAATCTCTTGGGTGTAAGTAATAGTTGGAATTGCGAATTATAGAGATTTTCTACATTTTTTTTTTACATCTGATTTATTTATCCCCAGTGAAAATTACATTCTTATTTGTTGAACAAAAACCACGTTTAATGCCTGAACATTTGCAGAGGTCATTGCGTTTCATTTCACGTCTTTATTGAAGGCAACAACAGTTCCAAGGTTTTTCAAAATACAATTAACTTTACATTGTTTTATTCAATTAGATGAAGAAACGATTCATAAAATCTTTTGAATTGACTCCATTTCGAAAATGGTCCAGTGAAAAGCGATAGAGGGCAACAACAAATGTTTACGTCGGAAGTGAGTCAAACTCTCCTACGACTGTTGCTACCTCAATGTTTGTTAATTGATTGATTATTATTTACAAGAGAAGCGATTAAAAATGAATTCCGACTAAAGTCGACATTGGGATTTTCAAGAAAAAAAAAAGAAAAAGGAAAGGATGACAGTTGAGATTACATTTTCTGATAAGAATTATTTATTTACTTTTTAATTCAGACTTTTGATTTTTCCTAAGAACATCTTCGTCGTTTTGGGTATGACGATAAACTACGTCCGGCAGCATGATCTCTGATCGGGAGGTTTTGAGGAGCGTGGAATTACCTCTTAATTGTTTTGTTCTCATGTCTACCATGACCCGGGGTGGTAACACCTGTTATCACCCCGGATTAGGATGTAAGCGATCTGGGTCCCAGCTACGAATAAATAGTTAACCCCCAAACTAGAGCAAAACACTATGAAAGTATAAAAATATCAGAAATACATTTTTGAAAAAAATATATTACCAGCAATACATATGACTCTCGACAAAAACAATCTCCATAAATACGCTAATGAAACCTGTTCTACAAACTGATTTCTTATAAATACATATTCTATTCATACATACCTAACCTAAAAAAACTTGTCAACATTAAATAACCCATTGAGGTTGATATGCCGTAAAACAAAATAAGCCAAACTAAACATCTTAATTTCCCATTAAGCCTTGTGCCAAAGTGAGAAGAAAAATAGGGCCTTGCCAATTTTTCAAACAGAATGTACCCTGCTTTTAAAACCAGCATTAATCCTTGACTTTGATCTGGGTTCGAACACTGGCCGCTGACACTGGTAAGAAATATACAGCTTTAGTAGCACTGATTAATGAAATCTGCACAATTTAAGCTTTTGGTTTAATTAATACAAGAGCCCAACTTAATTCCAATATAAATTGGAAAATATTTTGATCATATATATAACCGGTTACTTGTTTCCAAGTACCACCGTCTGCACGGGTATCTAGACAATTCTCGTTGCAGACGCCTGTACAGGTATATTTGAGTTTGTTCAATACCTATAGAGCCAGCCTACTGCTACTGTACTTACCTGATAAACCAAACTTGTGTGTATATTCCTGTTTATATTTCTGACTCTCATATAAACTAAACCTTTGCCTACCTTTCTGAATCTCACGCAATTTAATGTCTACCTTTTTTACTTCGTGAAAACCAAACTTATATCTTACCTGGCACATACTAGGTAGGGTTTATCATCTCTCATTTGTGTCTCTTTTCGGGCAGAGTATGACTCCGTTGTGGCTCTGTCCGCAGACAGAGACGCGACTGAGGAAAATAAATACTGTGAGTTGCCTCGTCCCGAGGAACAGGTGTCCGAAGCTGCAGTTCCCATTGCACTAAAGATTGGGGATCGGTAGTCATACCGATACCAGCACAACCGGCGGTTGCGGGAGCTGGGTAATAATTTTCCTTGGCCCGGATATACGCGCTCGGGTTCCCCACGTTAAACCCGACCATGTGTCATATCCCGCCCCAGTAGGGAGATCAGGGCAAATATCTATTATGCTGACCGTTCCTGGGAGAGAGCGCATAATCTGGCGTGACGAACAGTTTGAACAAAGTTAGTACGCTCAAACCCTCGGCCACGATAACTTGTGACTTCATGCTAGCACGCACCGCCGACGGCTTCTGAATAGTTCCATCCCACCAAGTTCATCCACATAACTTTAGTCAAGTGGTATGATTTTCAGGAGGTTTCCAACGGTGCCGCACGTTGGGATTGCTTCCCTAACAAATTGACCATATTGAAATTCGAACCTGGGTTTCATGATCAGAAAGCGAATGAAAGAACATACATGCGTCCATATTATACATAAAGGGAGATAATTCGCAAGTAGAATCTCTTTTCAAGAGATGCTTCCATTTTCAGTCGCTGTTATATTATACACATAAAATTTTTAGCATAAAAAGATATTGTGCAAAAAAGTGATTTATATAATGTCAGGAGTAATCAATGAATTTTAGATACAATTTTTTTTTCTTTTTTTTTTTTTTTAGATGGTCAATGGTGTGTGTGTGTTATCCACAGACAAACTGTTTAGCTGTATCACAGCTCTTCAGCAAGACGTCCGATTGCTTCAAGAAGAGATCGAAACCCGACCGATTTGACATCAGTTAGGGATCTTACCCATACGCTATCAGCAGAGCGAAAGGGAATTTTTAACGTTTTTTTTTTCTATACAAAATACGTCAGCGGCCCGGAGAACTCAATTCGTACTTGAAGAGTAATGCATTAATAGCAGTATGACTCAGCAAATTAAATATATCTTGAATGTTTTTTTTTTCTTTCACAGTAAGGTTCAACACATACAAGACCCGGTGGCCACTCCTGGTAGAGGGTTATATTATGCGGATAGAAGGATAAGATAACGATTAACACGAGACTAGTATTAATTTTCGACTAATAACTAAAAGCATGACATGAAAGATACACCATAAACCGATATCATCATGTTAATGTTTATTGCTATAGAATTCAATTAACGTTTGACTCCAGAATCTTTATAAATGGAAATTGTTCTTGAAAATGGTCAAATAAAGTCCGCGTATACACACTCATTGGTTGCTTAAGTACACACGAGCAAATGCTCTTTTATACAAAAATCTCATTAGCCACTGACTGACTGAAATGGTTATGTCAAACTGCTAAATTTCTTTTCATGCATTAGTATGAAAAAGAAAGGTAATTTAAGTGTCTTTGAAATCGACATGGCCATTAGTGTCTGATCCCTTAGGATTTTAGCGAACAGCCATCTCTAGGGTTTACAAAGAATGGTCAGAAAAGAAAATCAGCGAGTAGCAATTCTGTGGATAGAAATCCCTTTCTGATGAAAGAAGTTTGAGGAGAATGGTCAGACTTGTTCAAGTTGATAGAAAGGCAACAATAGCTCAAGTAACCACACTTCATATCGGAGGTATAAAGAAGAGCATCTCTCAACATACAAGATATCAAACCTTGAATCAAACCAAGTCCTGCGCCTGTCAGATAAGAACAATAAACTGGGGTCACAATTCACTAAGGATAAAATAAAAAACGTTGCCCGGTCTGATGAGTCTCGATTTCTGATGCGAAGTTCAAAAGACAAAGCCAGAATTTGACGTAAGCAACATGGAAGTGTGAAACCATCCTGTCTTAATGGTTCAGGCTGGTAGTGTAATGGCATGAGGAATATATTAAAAAGCAATATCTTTTCCAAAGGTTTCGCTGTCTCCAGTTATATTTACCAGCAGACAATCCCAGGAAAATTTCCCAAGTTTTATTTAATAATAATCGCAAAGACGAAGCGTGGTGATTCTGGCAATTTGGAAATCCGACAGATAAGCAATAAAATGTTTCCTTTAATTGAAAAAATAAATATTCTCGACTTGACAAAAGAAAAAAACTCATATAATGTGATTGCTAAGATCTGCGGTAAGAACGAATATTCTGTTAGTCACATAACATTTATTATATATGTTTTTTAATTATCTGATCACCTAATACCAGACTCAAGAGATACTCCAGGTAGAGGGTTACTGAATGAGGTTGGTGTATGAACGTAAGAGGAGGAAGTAAAAATTGCAGATTCTGATTATATTTAGGAAAGATAACTGTTGATCCTAGATTGAAGAGGTTAAGATTGTAGCAATCGAGGAAGCATCCAGGCAGGAATCTCTTCCACAAAGAATCGGTTCTTGGGAAGAAGCCACTCGAATAGAATTTTCTTCTTATTAATTAAATACGAAGGGAATGTGGATATTTTTGTGAACCTAGCATGGTGGGTTTTAGCTGTAAAGGTCCAAACTGGTGGAACTAATAAATGTAGCTAGTCATGACATTTGCCATGGAAATAGCGATAGAGTAGCGACGTTTCATCTATGGGGAAGGGAAATTATAGAGTGGAAAATAATTCATCATCCACAAGGTCGCGTAGACGCAGAAAGTGACAACTTGGTAGCTCCACCCCCAGACATGGCAACAGTACTTCATTATGTAATTCTAACTTTTACGTATATATATATATATATATTTATATATATATATATATATATATATATATACACGCATAAACAGTATACAGGGTTCGGTAATATCTGCAATTTCAGGTATTTGTTAGTATTTTGAAACATGCCTCCACCCCACGTAAAAATTTATTCAGTTTTATTTTGTTTAGCGTCATATCAACACCTCTATGGGTTATTTAATGCTGAAATCTACATATTTTGTACATAATTTTATACTTTCAGGGTAAAGGTCTGCGTTTTTTTTTTGTTTTTTGTTATAGATATATAGTTTGTAGATCATAAAATGTATTTTTGGTAATTTTGCTATAAAATGTATTTTTATATTATTTTTTAGTGTTGCATTGATTGTCATTTTGTTATAAAAATCTATTGTTGCGCATTTTATTATAGAAATGCATGTTGATTTTTGTTGGGAGGCACTATTTGCCCAGAGACGGGACCCCTAACAAGTGCTACCACCCTGGGTCGGGGTGAACCTGGGAACAACAGCAATTAAGAGGGGGTTCCACGCTCCTCAAAACCTCCAATCTCCCGATCAGAGGGTTTGCTATCGGATGCAATTTATCGTCATACCCCAGACGAACGTGAAAATGGTAAAGGGATATTGTACTTAAAATGTTTTTATTCCATCTTATTAGCACATACGTAATGACTAAATAAATTCTACTGGTTGGAAAAAAAATCATCACAGATGTTCTTAAACTTTTATCATTACATGAATTATTGTCAACCATTGTTAGTTTTTGACAAGCATTTTTTTCGTGTTAATTTTAATTGCTTTTGTGACCGTCATCGTGCCTTATGCGGATCGTAGATAAAGGACATGCTCTCGGCGAGGCTCGAACTAGCATACCTTTTCACGGTAGACAGCTTTCTGAAGCATATTTCATAATAGTTGAGAGTTCGAATCTCGCCGGATGAATATTCTTTATTTCTCCATTTGTCCTACTTACGATCGTAGAATGACGATCCGAGATTTGCGATAAAAGGTCACAGAAAATGGGGGAAATACTAATCGAAATTTAAAATGTAGAAAGGTTTTCTCAACTAAAAAGATTGGCATAACACAATCTTTCTATATTATTTCATCTTCATTTGGCCTTGTGCCGTACTAGTCTAGGTGAGTAAAGTAAACAGCCTGAATGAATAATGTTCAGTGGTAAAAACATCGTATCGAGTTCAGAACGGTATTTATTAAGCTTAGTTTAATAGAGGACCATAAGTATAACTATGATAAGGCCCATCTTAATGTTACAAATACGACGCAGCAAACTACAATGCAGCTGCGATGGGAAATTCTTCTACATGTGACCGATTCTGAAGCCTATCACTTTAGGATTATTATTCCAGCAATTTCAAGAAATTGCTAGAAAAATCAGTCGAATTCAGAATCAAAGCAAATCATGGCAAAGACCTAAAATATCCATCACCTAATTACGTTACAGATTAATTATAAGAGGCATACATTTGAGTTCAGTTAAACGGCAAACAAATGACAATAGGTTCCAACTATCAAGTTCTTAGGGATACATGGCCTAGTGTATAAAGGCGTTCTTTAAACGAAGCTGATAGTTCAATCACTGAGCCGGGCTTTACGAAATGTTTTAGGCAAGCGACATCTTAAAGACGACTTAACTGATACAGGACATTCTTTCGCAAGGATAACAATTTACTCCCACAGATTAAATAAACTGTTCAGTTGGATATTTCTGGTTGGGGGAATACCAACTACGACAGACACATGAAGAAGCCTGGAGGGTACAACGGTCGAAACAAAAACAACACTAGTTTTAGTAAACTAGTGCATATTGGTAATTTCTCATCGGAAGATGAAAACTGATTCGTCCTTTCATGATTAAATACACAATATGGTTAAATTATAGAAAGAAAAAAAGAAATTCGCTTACTGAATGTCATGAGAAAAGTATTAAAAAATAAGAATAGCTGGATACTTTTCCATCAGATTTAATACTTAATGCAATTATTAGCCCTAACAAATGACTAACGTAGCAATAAAATTCCAGAATGACACATATCAAGACAGGTTTTGAAAACTTAACTATGTTATTAATATAGCTTGTTAATATATTGGTTAAATGTTAGCTGAATTTTTCGTAAACACTTTTAAGAGGCGGAAAATCTCTAGGGCTTGGCTGGTATGCAGAAATGATGTTATAAAATAACACCAATTCTGCTCACTGATACCCAAGATTACTTTGACTCTCAGGAGACTTCCACTCATATTTCCAGTAAGCTAATATTAAGACCGTTTATAATATTCCATAAAATAAATAAATAAAATAAAATAAAATAGTCTTTCAAGTAAACAATCTTTGGTGGTACCAAGTTGGATTCTGAGAATGAAATTAGTAGGCGTTGATTTTAAAAAAATAAATTTCATTATTATTCTTGTGTCGAGGTTTACCAAAGCGTGTTAATAAATTACACACGGGAGAATGGAATATTTTTCATTCACAAACAACTATGCTGATAGAGACGAGGGCGAGACAGCAACTTTTTGCGTATCCCAAAAGCAAGGGCGAGACAGCGAGCGCGAAAGATAGAAAAAAAAAAAAAAAAAGGCGGGAGGAAATATCAACTATCTTTGGCTTATTAAAATTAAATTTGAATTAAAAGCTAGCATAAAAATTGGGACCATGTTTTATTTGCTTCATGAACAAAACTGCCAAATTGACGTCTTAATGAAAGCACAATAGTCATGTGATGCAAAACAAGTAAAAAACAAAACAAAAAACAAACTGATTTAAATTTAAGACTTTTCATTTGCATTGGACATTATTATGCAATTGGATTTATTTTACGGCTGTTCAATCTTTCAGTTGTAATTTACAAAAACGTAATCATGAAAATAAATCCAGATACTTGAGTTATGCGGTTAATATAAAATCTCAATTAAGAATTAGGTTACCGACAAAAATTCATTCTGCTTTTGTCGTTAGTCATAAGAATACGTAGCTTTAATTTCATTCAAAATATTGCTTTTGATTGTATTGCGACAATTGTTTTATCAACCTCAATTTCTATTGGTCTAACAAAAAAGTTTGGTAGATTTTTTTTTGTCTCGTTAGATGACATTAGTAACGTTTTCGTCTTAATTCCATTCAAAAGATTGTAGACAATCGCAATACAATCAAAAACAAAGTTTTGTGTTGGAGATTTCTGGGAGACAGATAAAACAAAACAGTAAATACCAGTACTCAACACTTAACTGTTTATCGACAACCAAACCAGCGATAAAATCTCAAAATATAAATAAAAGAATAAATAAAAATGCATTCATTCAGTAATGTACGTTGTACGAAAATTTTAATCTGGGAAATATTCACTTTATTTATTTTGAATCATTTTAACGAAATAAAGCGAAAATAAATAATTTACTTGTACTGCATTTACAGTATGCAAACCGAAGTAATGTACAGAATGTAGAACTGATTTTCAAATTTGTTTATTACGTTTACTCTTCAGTACACTACTGTACTGTATAAACTGTGACAAATAATGCAAAAGTGACAAAGCTATCTGATGCTCGTTAACACAAATCCATTACACGCGAAGGATACCTAAATTAGCAGTTAAGTACAACTCCTCACTTAGCGA
The DNA here is from genome assembly GCA_903632075.3 of Acanthosepion pharaonis. Taxonomy (NCBI): domain Eukaryota; kingdom Metazoa; phylum Mollusca; class Cephalopoda; order Sepiida; family Sepiidae; genus Acanthosepion; species Acanthosepion pharaonis. Next base: position 1,458,804 of record CAHIKZ030004712.1, on the reverse strand, counting down.
CCAGTTCGTTTAGCGATCAGGTCGTTAGAACGGAACCTAGTCGTTAAGTGAAGTTAGACTTATATTACTCAATATAGTTAAGGTCGAAAATAAAGAGGTTTTATTTTTATTTACTAATCCGAACTTACTTTTTGGATTTTTGAAAAGTAATAATGAATATCCTGATGCAACAACAAATATGGCTTTCATGGCTTCTGATCTTAAGTGATCAAAATTGAATTAAAATGGGCCATAGTAAATATTCACTTCATTACCACAGATTTGTTTGATCTTAACTAGTTTTTGTATGTCGCTTAGTGACTAGAAAACTGTACATCTCTGTTCAAGGGCGAGAGTAATGGAGAGTAAGGATAATTTTTATTAAGTTTGAAAGAAGTTTTCGCCAAGGTGTCACATAAGTTACATCTAGATACTTGCAAATATCCTCAATCGGATACTAGCTGAGCGGACTGGGAGCACACTGCAGGTATTTCTAACTGGGTCCCACCTGCAAGTTTTATGCGATGATTTTATCAAATTGTCACCATAACGCGGATATTTGGCCATGATGCACGCACCCGGTATATCCTTATTAGACTGGGTGTCATAAGGGGTATATAGGACTTCGTATACACCAGCGTCACTTTGTTGGCGTAGTACTCTCAATAATAATGAAGCTAAAAATACATCGGTATAAGAGAACTTGTGAGCAGTACTCAGTTTCGGAAGATATTAATTTATTTCAGAATTTTATCTTTGTAGCGGACGATTATATTTTGTATTTAAGCAAAGCCTAATTACATTTAAAATTTAAAGTTAGCTTCATCAGTATATCTACTAATCCCTAATCGATAGTAATCTATTTTCAATTGTTTAAAAAAAAAAAACAACAACAATAATTGTAATTGTTGTAATATACGGCAAAAGTGTGTTGAGATTGTGGGAAACACCTAACCGATTGCTCCCCAGTAACTCTGGTGGTAATAGGCAGAGAGGGGAAAGAAACGGGAGGGTAACAAAGAAATAACACTACCCTCGGAAACAACAGCAACTTTAGCAACAAAATGAACTCGGGACCGACTTCACAAGACACCATGTCTTGCTAACTGCTGGTTTTCCCATTGCTTTTAGCATAAAGACCCGGATTTTGACCAGTTACAGAGAAGCCCGTATCTGTCTCGCTGTTAACGGGGAAAATCCGAATGTAACTGGTATTGACAAACATGTCGGCACGCGATCTAGGGCCTCTTTTGCGTCTGTTCCGACGTGCATTTGTCATAGTAATGAAGTGGGAAAATATTCATGAAAGAAGTGGAAATGAAAACAATTTTTTTGCATAAGATAATGATACGAAATATCCCCGAAATAATTATAAACGCGATATATCAAATAATTTTGAAAATAAACAAAATAAATATATCATCATTTTATGCAGAAATTAGAAATATTTAAATTACTTTTCCTCTTTTTATGTTGATATGTTTTTCTTTTAAGTAACAAACACGCAAACAAAAATCGGATCATTGCTAAGGAGGGACCTTTAATGTGAAAATTAGACACGTTATTTATTCTTATCCAGCATTTTAAAGTATTGTGCTAAAAAATATCTCTCTACGATGTTTCATTTTTAGAGTGTGAGAGTAGGTAAGACAAACTCACAAAAAGAAATAGGGTCATTATATTTCACTTAACTTTTCCTCTTTTTCACGGCTGACATTTTGGGAAAAATATTCGACACACCATATGGAATTCTGTGTGGATCCAACAAATCTTTAACGCTGCTTAAAACTTTAAATATTGGTTTCGTGATTTGGAAGATCGCGAGGAAGCGATGGTGACACCTTCATGGCGTCTAGAACAAGCAAGTTTAGTTAGCACTGCACGTATCTTTTGTGAGTAATATGAAATAAATGTAATACAGAGATCTTATCAACAGCAAACAAAAATCCTTGATCGGGCTACACTTCTGTGTAAACAGCCCCCACGCCTTGCTCCCTGAAAACAAGCATCGTGACTAACGGAACAAAACATGACCCTCCACTCACGGTAGAGTTACGCCTCTCTTAGCAACATTAATATATTGTAACGTAATTTGAAAAATAATTCCAAATTATTAATTACAATGAGTTGTGTGTCCAACAAACCCCGATATATGCATCTTACATTTCTAATTGTAAGATTCAGCCATTTTGTACGTTTTTATCTAAGGCAAATAAACGTCAGGTTTGACTTTACGAACGAAGAACTGTGAAAGCATTCTATCTTATTTAATACAGGTTCACTCATGAAGCCAATGCGAGGTCAACACTTCCTGTCACTCAGATGCAAGGGAAGATTTTAGAAGTATGATGACACATTTTTTTTTACTGATATACAGCTGTTTCGTCTCCTCAACACCAGTGAATAATTCTAGAAAGTTACCAAATGCAAGAGAAGAAAGCCGAAGAGTGCAACAGCCAAAGCGTTGTGAGCTATAACAGCAAAGACGAAGACATTAGCCTACATGTTTGTTCTTGAGTAAAAATTAAGATATATATATTATCAATTTAAACGTTATTTTTAGTGGATACTCATATTCGAGTAGAAGCTCCATTTATTTATTAAACAGTATATTTATTTTATTTTCATCTACCGGCCTGAATATTTGAGAAATCTTGTTAAAGAAAAATTTGTACCCTTTGGCAGGAATCCAACTTGCACTCTCACAAGGCATTTATATGCAAATTAATATGACCTTGGTATTAGGTTCTGTGACAATCTTTTTTCAATAGAGAGTTTGTTTTCAATAACTTTTGTCAAGACAGATTAGCTTTTCATATGCTACTGTCTATTATGAATATTTATATTTTTTTTTTAGTGAGATTAACTTATTTCTCTTATGCTTTTATGCACACATACATGTATTAAATAAGAATTCTCAAAGCCCATTTTCTGGAAAAATGCAATCTGTTCATGCCATATAGATAGGCTTAGCATAATTTTCATGCTTCAAACCAAGGCAGTTTTCACTTTTTACTATAGATTTAGATTTTTGTAATTTCTAAAGAAGTAATAGATTTTTTAATTAATTAATCTGACAGATTTTATCACTTTAAATGTTATTTTAGTGAATACCCATATTTGAATAGACGCTACATTTATTTATTAAACAGTATATTTATTTATTTTCATCTACCGGCCTGAATATTTGAGATATCTTATTAAAGAAAAATATGCACTCTCTGACAGGAGAAACCATCGTTAGATATACATCATCCTCTAGACGGACTCAGTCATGACGTGTGTCACGGAACAGTACCTTCTGCATGCAATCAGAGAGGGATTTAATATAAATACAAATCCCTATCAGATTTTCAAAAATTCACATCTGCTCAGTTTCATATTTGAATGGAAACAAAGCAATTTCTAAAGAAGTAATGAATTTTTTTTATATATTACTCCAACAGATTTTATCACTTGAAATGTTATTTTAGTGGATACCCATATTTGAATAGACGCTCCGTTTATTTATTAAACAGTATATTTATTTATTTTCATCTACAGGCCTGAATATTCGAGAAATCTTATTAAAGAAAAATATGCGCTCTCCCTGGACAGAGAGAACCGTCGTTAGATCCGACATTGCTCTAACTGACTGAGCTACGAAAACGTTATGCACATGAAAAGGGGGGGCATTCAATCTTGCACAAGGTTATTCGAAATGGCTGATGTACCTTGTTGTAGTGTAATGGTTAACAAGCTGGTTCTGTAGCCTGTTTACTAAGTTAAATCTTCATCTTTTCCGCATCCAATAGGCTGGTAAATAATATATATTTCTCTGCCATGCGCCGACAGATTAGAGGTATAATCTCTGACTGATACCTCATACCTGTACAGCAAAACAAAATCGCTTCTTATGTCTAACGATACATGGTTTTTGTCTATACCTTGAACGATCCAAGATGTTCCAATTATTGTTGAAGTAAATTATTACGGGCCGGGTGGGTTAGACTACCGCCCAAGATAGACTCCGTTGCAGTGGTAAAGGTTTCCATCTACTCGAATTACTCGTAGCTGACACGTGGTGGATTCATGCTTTTTCTTCAGAGCATCGGTGCAAATAAACGCACGCCGACTGCCTCAGCTAGAGTTTGAACTCGGTTCACCGATTTTCGGATATTCCGGATGTTTGTATTGGTTCAACCACAGTGGGCATCCGTGAAAAATAGTGATTCTCCCCACCCCAACTTTAATTAAAAGATTTTTTTTATTTGAAATAAAATTGCTCAATAAAGATCTATACAGAGTTCATTAATTTTTTGAATGTTTATATATATATATACATACACACAGTATTTGCCGGCTTATTGGACGCACCCAAATTTTGGTATGGAATATTTTGGGAAAAAAATGCACATATCACCCGCCCCCTCAAAAAAAAAAAAAAAAATAACCTTACTCTTATGTGACATTCTCACTAACCATGAAAATTGTTTTCGATGTTTTTCAAAGAGCAACATGAACTTACAGTAAATTCTTAATAGCGACAAAGAAATCTACTGGTATCAGTGAACACTGGTATATATGGTAATAGCCAACCCCCCACTCTCAGAAAAAAAAACATAAGAAAAAAACCCAGAAATATGACACTTCCTGATAAACGAAGTCCCATATCAAGCAAATTCCAATACCTGTATGTCAAAAACACACACACAAAGCAAACAGCAATATATCAATCAAAGCAAATATTTCTGTAAAATCTGTTATTTCTACAAAACAAGCAGCAAAATATTGTGCAATTCCATCAATTTTTCAACTTCTTTTCTTGGTTGAATTTTTATTGATATCAAATTTGTTCACTTCCAGGAGTCCGACATTCAGAGATAAGCACTATACATGCACTGATTTCTGGTTAACCAGACATTTTTCGTGGTCTTCGTGTTCCTCCTCGTATATATATTACTTCTGTATTGGACGAAAGGTTTTTGTTTTGTTTTTAAATCCGCATCGAATAGACCAGTAAATAATATATATACGATACACAGTTCAGAAACTAGCCAGTTTCTTATATTTCTTGGACTGGTGCCAACCCGACATCATAAACGTAGCTATCATTCCACCAAGAAATCCGGTGGTCTGCTCATAAAGTTTCTACGATGGAACCTGACCAAATGAGAACACCTGGAAGAAATACGTTGTATTCTTATTTAGCTACAGTCGTATATCTAACTCGGACGAGGAGTCCGTGTGAAACTGCAAAAATCAATGCATATGACAACCGACACAATACGCTTTTCTTTCTTTTTTACAGTAGACACAAAAATACCTCGCAAGCAATGAAAAAGATATGGGCTGTTTATGATGAAGGTGCTTTAGCTGACAGAACTGTACGGAAGTGGTTAGCTAAATTGGTGATTGTATCCTTATTAAGAACACCCAGGCAGAACCCACCCAAATCAAGACATTGAATGAGAATAATTCTGATTACACAACGCGGGAATTGACAGAAACACTAAATTTATCAAAATCCACTGTCCATGAGCACTTAGTGAAGCTTGGGTACTCAAATGGCTACGATGTTTGGGTACCACATGATCTGAGTGAAAAGAATCTTTTGGATAACATTTCATTTGTGATTTGCTGTATAAACGCAATGAATATTCACCCTTTTTGAAGCAAATTGTGACGGACGGGTGATGATAAATGGATCGTTTACAACAATATTCACAAAATAAAGAAAAGAAAAGAAAAAAAAAGGCAACTTTAGCCACCTCAAAAGAAGGTCTTCATACTAAAAAAAAGTCATACTGTGTATTTGGTGGGATTGGAAAGAAATCTTGTACTATGTTACTATATACTAGTAACCAGTCAATTGATTCTGAAAAGTACTGCTCGCAACTGGACGAATTAAAAGGCAACAATTAAAAAAAAAAAAAAAAAAACAACGCCCAGAATTGGCGAATAGGAAAGGTGTTACTTTCCATCAGGATAGTTCCAGAGCTCAGGTTTCTTTAGCGACCCGGCAAAAATTGTTGCAGCTTGGCTGGGTTGTGTTATCCCACCCGCCATATTTACCAGACATTGCTCCTTCGGATTTTCATTTATTCATGTCTTTGCAAAATAATCTTCATGGTAAAATTTTAAATTCTTTGGATGACATAAAAAGCCACCTTAATGAGTTCTTTGCCGAGAAACCACTGAAATTCTGGGAAAATGGAATATTTAAAGGAAGAAAAAATTTGAAGGAAAAATGGAGAAAGGTTGTGCAACGAAATAGTTCATATTTAGTTGAATAAATATTTAATGGTATAGTTTTGTTCTGTGTTTTAATTTCCCTTACAAATCGGAATGAACTTTCCGGAATTCTTTACATTATTGTCCTCATCTTTATTGCCATATTCACTACATTTTGGCCGTTGTACACTCCGGCCTTCGTCAGGTGATTGGAACTGAACTCTTTAATGTCTCAATTATCTCTCTTTAACTCAACTCTCCAAGTTGGAGTAGCCAGGTATTGAACAAACAACTCTGACTGAAGTCTTTGGATCCAACTAACGCTTTTATAACGCTTGGGCTATGTGTCCTTGAGGACATCAGTGTATGAAATTAACTTAATGTCACAATAAACATTTTTTTCACCAGCCATCATATTGCAATTTTCATTGTTATTATTGCTTTTCTCTAGCACTCCTTATTACTGGTTCCCAATTCCTTAAGTTAACGTATTTTCGAGTGATGGTCTCTGTCTATTATTTCAACCTCATCCCACAGGGGGTGGGGGTGATCTACTTTTTCCCTCCATATGTGGTCAGCTACGCCTGAATTTTTCTATTTCCCCTCGCGTTACAGTTTTACGATGTTTTTGCAGTCTTCACTTAAAGGGGCGGCCTGTTTCGCCTTTAGATTTCTTACCACTGCTGCACGAGATGGCGTACACACAATCCTTAGTAATCTACACATCTATGGGGTGACGTCTTACTTGGAAGAAGTGTCTGCGAAGTGTCGAACCACTTTTGAAGGTGGTTCTGATGTTATATGGTCAATCTTTCGTATTTTCTTCGATAATCCCTTCACATAGGGTAGACGGACCGAAGGTGTTTTCCGAGTATCGTTATACACTTGTACCTTTCTATTCCACTTTGTCGGAGCTGCTACAATGTACCCAGGGTAATTGTTACGTTGTAGGGTAATGCTTATACTGACCATTTCTTGTTCATATGTCTCTGGGTCGCCACTAATGACTTTTGCTCTATTTTGTAAGCAGCTGACGATCCCTTTCTTTACACTGTATAGGTAGTGAGAGTTGAAGTTGAGGTATAATCCGGTGAATGTTGGCTTTCGGTATACGGATGTCTTGAACCCATGCTCTAATAGAGATATTAGTACATCCAGGAATGTGAGTTTGTTGTCGTTTTCTCTCCGTTGTGAACTGTACCGATGATCTTATCGAGTTCACATAGTCAAGCTACGACTGGACTTCATCCTGGTGTGGTCAGAGTATAAAAGTGTCATCTACGTATCTCAACCATAGGGTTGTCTTTAGTGATGTGGATTCTAATGCCATTTCTTCGAAGTATTCCATGTATATGTTTGCCATTACTGGTGATATTGGCGAGCCCATTGCTAAGATTTCATCCTGTCGATATATAACAGATCACATTCCGAAGTGAGTTATTTGTGTACAAAAAGTCGGCATTTCCATCAGGTTATCTATCTGGCCCGTTTTCCTAGAGATGAGTGAAGTCAGTCTGTCCCTAACTACCGATAATACCTCCTCCGTAGGTACCTTGGGGAAAACTCACCACGTCCAGGCTCACCGTCTTGTTGGTTTGAATGAGAGTATCTTTGATTAGATCGGCGGCAGTTTTCGTTCCGTTTTCATTGTTGAACGTAGTGAGTCTGTTCACCAAGGTATCCACGGAGTGGGCACTATTGGTATTCTGGGACAGACAGGCCTCGAACTCATCCCTAGGAGAACGCACCAGTATACCAATAGACAACCTAACGGAGACGCTGACTTTCTGTACACAAACAACACACTTTGGAATGGGATCAGATATATATCGACAAGATGTTAGCACCAGCAATGGTAAACATATACATAGAATACTTAAAAAATGGCATTAGAATCCACATCACTAAAGACAACCTTATGGTTGAGATACATAGATGACACCTTCATACTCTGGTCACACCAGGAAGAGGTCCAGTCGTAGCTGGACATGTGAACTCAGTAAAATCATCTGTGCAGTTGACAACGGAGAGAGAAAACTACATGATAACTGAGACTTGCTTTGTCATGATAATCATTTGGCATACGAGAAACTAAGTCTCACTTTGATTAAAATTGATTTCCACGGTGAAAAGCGAGAATATAGGTTCGATTATTGTTGGGAGACAATTTCTTTGGCACGAACTAGGCTGGTTGATTACACTGTTAAAAAATAAAAAAACTGCATACTCAAACACATTTGCCCGCTAAATATAACACTATATAAAACGGCTACTACCGACATTATAGAGTATGACCATCAAAAGATATCATTGTAAGACTTAGCTGTGCTTTGAACGAACATGGCTCATTAAACCGGGAAAATTTTAAAAAAATATGGCATAAAGTTGACAAACAGGACACGCATACATGTTCGTGTCATTAGGCTAATTTTTGTGTTTGTTTACATGTTTTCAGCCCACCAGTTAACTTGCAATCTTTTCCACAAATGTGATATTCAATCACATTACTTAATTTCATTTTGTATATAGCCGGAGCTACTGTATGATGACTTCGCATGTAACTTAACTTTTCTGCTTCATTCAAGCAAAGCCTACAAACATCGCAAGTGAGGTCATACTGATATGATCTGGAAATGCCACAAACTTTTCAGCTTTTCTTTTCCAGTCCTCGGACTCTCGAAACCAAATTTTCCATCATGAACCTCCTTCCATTAGATGGTACAATTATTTGCATGGAATTTCCAGTCTGTGTATACAGATATTTGCAAGATTCAGTGATTCATTATGGCCATCCATATAACGCTTCTTCGTCTTATGGGCCGGTTGCTTTCCGCTAGCAAGCTCTCCATACACAAATTGCTTTGATATCTTGTTGATCATGCAAGCAACATAACCACTCCAACACAACCTATATTTCAGAATTGTTGCTTCAAGGCTATCGTTATAGCTTTGCTCAACCCAGTTGATTCGAAATATAGCACGCAAGCATCATTGATCAAAGCGCTCAAGCTCGTGCAATTGATCGTGATACGCAACTCACATTTCGCATGTTTAACGATGTTAAGACACAAGCATGGTACGCTTTGGTCTTAGTTACTTTCGAAATTCCACAATATTTCCATAGGTGCAGTTCCAAATTACAACTGCGTTAAGGACCTTTTGATTTCTCTTCGTAACTTCACTGTTCAGTGAGCCTGTTTTCGATAGGGGACTACTAAGCTAAATAAAGTCTTTGACAACGCCCATAGACTTATTGTATACAACGATATTTGCCTCTGTATTAGGATTTCTTGGTGCAAGCTGATAAATCAGTTTTCTAGAGATTTGTATTCAGTTCAAGATACGTGGAAGCACTGGTGAAAATGTCCACTAGGCGCTGCACATAATCCCCACAATGAGCAATATATGACAGTGACTGAATTTCCAGCATGTCAGCACTTGATCCATCTTCAAATATGAGCAGTGTGAATGTAGCTTTTTAGTCCTGCTGGGTTTTTAAATTGTTTTGTGCAAGTGTGGCAATGTTGCGGATTGTTTTTTTTTTTGCAGTAGTTGTTACATAAATGCTGCCTGACGTATAATAAAGGACTCCACTCTGTGTGTGACGTCTTTGAGATTATATATATATATCTTACTTACACATACACACACACACACGTCTTTATTAGCTATACTATTCTAGCATCGGATTGAAACCCCTTTTACCTTCAAAAAGGCCTCATTTCTTTGCATGGGTTTGGCGACGTTCTGGAAGAATTCATTTGGTATTTACATCCATACTGTTACTATGGCATCCTGAATTTTTTTCTAGATTTGTTGGCTGCACATCCAGGATACTAATCACTCATTCCATCACAGCCCAAAGGTGTTCGCTTGATATCCGGAAACCGTGGATTCCAATTTAACACAGAAAAATCAGTGCTGTGTTTCATGAATCAATCTATCGCTATTGTCGATAGGTGACACTGTGCGTTGTCCTGCTGAAAGTGGTCACCATAGGACAGGTGCATCGTAATCATAAACTGAGATACATAGTCAGCAACAATACCTAAGTAAGCTGCGACATTTAAACAATTCTTTTTTGGGTAACAAAGGTTCCAATGTATGCAAAGAAACCATACTTCATGTCAATACACCATCACCAACAGTCTGAGTCCTTGACAGAAAGGCTGGATTGATCTATTTTTTCATTTTGTTTTCGCCCAATTCCATCCCTACCATCCAAATATCGCAGTAGAAATCGAGACATCAGAACAATGCAACGCTTTTCCAATGTACAGGGTATTCCAAAAGTCACGCAGTAATTAGCAGAAAACCTACACTTGTGAAATAGCAACCAGGGAAAATTTGCATGACATCATCTTCCGTAATTCGACCAATAAAATTTCTTAATAACATTGTCACATACAGAAACACGATTCCATTTGTTAAATAAATATAAAATTTACAATGTAATCAATGGTAGTGCGATTTTTGCAACACTCTGTACTATTGTGCAATTTTTCTGATCCTTAGCAAACTGTAACCTCAGTTTCTTGTACTTATCTAATAGGCGTAGCACCTGATGTGGTCTTCTACTGCAGTAGCCAGTCCGCTTAAATGCAAAGGAAATTGATATATGGAAAACTTTTAAGACAAGTTTACGTGCAGCAGTCACACGTTTGAGAAATTCTGCATGATCACATTTGATATTTTGCACATTTGACTGTAAAAGTGTTTTTTTTTTTAATGTTTGAATATGCGTAAAGCTATCGTTTCAGATTGACTTGCAGTTTTGAATCAGAGCAGTTGATCTGTGACTGAGTGTTTAATTCCTATTTCAAACCACGGAAGAATTCTTGTAATGATCTCCGTAAATCTAGACTTAATTTATGACCACTAACAATCCTCCCACATTTTTTCATCAATTTAGGGAACGATATACCAAAACCAATTTTTAACCATTGACTGTAATATTAGATATGTGCAAAAGTTTCTAGCTATTTAAAAATTCTGTATATTGAATCCTCAAAAATTTTAGGAAAAAAAATTGATTTTTTTTTTCACACACGCACTTAATACCTAGTGATCAGGAAAAAAAACGGCGACTATTATTTACTAGAGACGGTTAGGAAAGCAGTGGGTAGCGATTTATCTGCCGTTTAGTTAGTAAACGATAGCCAAGCGTTTTTTTTTTCTATTAAAAAATACTAATATAAATTGAATTAGCTTATTAATTTTTTGTACGAAACAAATTAATTTCCCTAGCTATAACAACTGAATTAATTTCCTAAATAACAATGACAAATTAATATAATGCTCGAATAAAAAATAATTTAAAAAAAAATTAAGCCCACCATAGAATTTCAATTAAATTCTTTAAGAAAAAACAATTTTACTCGCTACTGCTTTTCCTAAGCGTGTCCGTTAAACAGTAATTGGTTTGGTTTATTCTGTTTTACCTCAATGGGTTATTTAATGCCGACAACATTTTTAGGATAGATTCGTATGAATATGTATTCTTTGGTTTAGATTGGTTTGGTTCATTTTATTTTACGGCATATCAACCTCAATGGGTTATTTAATGCCGACAAAAAATTTATTGCTGGTAATATTTTATTTTGTCAAAAATCTGCTTCTGGTAATATATTTCCTTCAAAATTGTATTGCCGGTAATAATTTTTTTTTCAAAAAAGTATTGCTGGTAATAGTTAATTATTTGCCTATAGCTGGAACCCTAAGAGGTGCTACCACCCGGGTCAGGGTGGACCTGGGAACACCAGCAATTAATCAATTGGTTCCACGCTCCTCAAAACCTCTTGATCAGAGGCCTTGTTGCTGGACTTAGTTTAAACACAATTGTAAGGCTATGAAGATCACATTTCATCATGAAACAGACTGTCACTTTTTTATATGCACTATTCATTGTTTTTTATTCAAAGTGTATGTGTGCGTTTTCTATTTATTACCCAACATTTAATGTCTTACCCAGGACCCGGGTGTAGTTTAACGTCTTACCCAGGATGCTAAACGGTAATTGAACCAAGGATCAACGCTAAACAAGAAAATGGTATATTAACTGTATAGTCAGTAGGTCATGCTAAAAGCAAAAACCTTACCTACGGATATAAATGGCAAATGCAGCCGAACAATTTTAGCCTCGACACCATTAGAACTTACTGCTTTAAAAAAAAATTCTTTCATCTTAAGCAAGGCAATAAAGCCACTATGACGCGAGGTGAAAGAATACATTATTAAGGCGAGAGAACAATAAAAGAACAGTAATTAAGACAGAAAATAACGATTGGCATTACATTTAAATTTTTAAAGATCAAATTTGACTGGAAGGCAAGAAAAACCGGAAGTGAATTCCACGAGCAAGAAGTGCGAGAGAAGAAACTGTTAGCATAAAACCTACGGTTACATTTCAATATATTTCAACTGCAAAATGATGAAACCGCGCCACCAATCTAGTACTGTGTTTAAATTTATAAAGTTTAGGTTCGAAAAAAAGAAAGCTTCTCAGAACAATTACCATGAAAATACTTATAGGAAAGGCAAGCTACCTTACTACAGCGGGAAAAGTGAGTGAAGTAGAGATTCCAGGTCAGGACCAATAACATTACAGATTCCTTGAATTTTATCAAGAATCTCTAAATACATAAAAGCACTCGACTAGATATGACAGCAATATTCAGTGTGTGGAAAATGGTCGTCTTATGCGTCATCTTTTTCCTCTTCAACTGTCAAAATTTATGGTGTCACTATATAAACATAATGATTATAGTGAATGAAAAATCAATCCCACCATAGAATTTCAATTAACTACTACCAATAAAATATTTATAGAAAAGGTAAGCTACTTTACTGCAGTACTCCCGGCATTCATTAGAAAACTCTTGCCAGATTAAAAAAATAGCCGTTACCTATATTTTAAAGAATTAATGTATTAAAAATCCAACATTATTTATTATTATTATGATCCATTAATTGCTTTAAAATTATTTTGATTTCGGGTACGAAAATAAAGTTATCCATTATAGACTAAGATTATATTCCTACCCGTGATACCAGAGAGTTACATAAACAGCAAGTAAAAAGAATGCACAAACTAAGAGCAATATTCATGTCTTTTCTTGTAAATTTATTAGTTTTGCGTGTTAAAGAGTTGTAAATAACATGCGTAGGATGATTTTCTTTTTTATCGGTTTTTAAACTTGAATGCTTCATAAATTGCAAGGTGAAATTATATATAATTCTGGAGAGTATTGCTTATCAGATAACAGCGTTTTTACGTAGATATACTTTCGCCACTGTCACAAATATATCAGGTTTCGTCACTTTTGATCATCCATACTTCACCTGGTAAGTTTCAAATGGGCTTCCATCACGCATGGGCAAAGGAAGGTAAAATGATAAGGTGATGTGCTTTCTGCGTTACAAACTGGCTTATGTATCATTTTCGTTTCAAGTATAATTCACCAATGCGATGCTTTTTACGCTTACGGGATAGCAAAATCTGCGTAAAAAACATCACAAGATTATCAGTTCACTGGATAATCCTTTTAAATTTTACTTAACGATTTTTTTTTATTTAATCAGCTGCAACAATTTTCGCTTCCCTAAACAAGTGAAAAAAATTACGATTGGATGTGTGCGTAGCATTTTAGCGGCTATCAACGCATAAAGTGGAACCGTCGAATTCGTATTCCAGGACGTTGCATTTACTTTCGCACAAATGACCCCCTCACCCCGAGAAAGGTATTTTTAGTTGGGGTATATGGTAGAAAGAAAGAAAAAAATTTAAGCTTTCGAGCATTGGGTGGCAGTCCGTTAAGGAGAAAGATTTCAAAACAGGTTGGTCACGTGGCTAGCAAGTCCATCCCTTAAGACAGAATTGCTACAGAGACCACAGTAGCGTGGTGAGGCTGTGGTCCTATATTTCAGAGGTTCAACAGCCTAACCGTAAACAAGCGAAAAATTACGATTGGAATGCTCCTTTAAAAAACATCTTCAGCCAACAGTGTTCGATGAATAATAGGAGAGAGAAAAAAAAAAGGTCGGGAGGGCGGGGGAGAGAGAGAGAGAGAAAAAAGGAGAGGTCAGGGAGGGCGGGGGGAGAGGGAGAGAGAGAAAAGGAGAGGTCGGGAGGGCGGGGGAGAGAGAGGAGAGAAAAAGAGAGGTCGGGAGGGCGGGGGGAGAGAGAGAGAAAAAAAAGAGAGAGGTCGGGAGGGCGGGGAGAGAGAGAGAAAAAAAAAGAGGTCGGAGGGCGGGGAGAGAGAGAGAAAAAAAAAGAGAGGTCTGGAGGGCGGGGTGAGAGGGAGAAAAAGAGGTCTGGAGGGGAGGGAAAGAGGTCGAGAAAGGTAGGTCAGAGAGGGAGAGAAAGAGGTCGGGAGGGGTAGAGAGAGGGAGAGAAAGTGGTCGGGAGGGGGGGAGAGAGAGGGAGAGAAAGTGGTCGGGAGGGGAGAGAGAGGGAGAGAAAGTGGTCAGGAGGGGGAGAGAGAGAGAAAGTGGTCAGGAGGGGAGAGTGTGTGTGTGTGTGTGTGTGTGAAGGAGGTAGAAAGTAAGAATAAAGAGCAAAGAAAACAGACAGGAAAGTTAGAGATAAAAGATGCAGAAATATTTGGAGCAGATGGATAGCCGCTCGGATTCTAGTCGAATCCATTACATTCACTTACGTGATAATACCCTTGGGAAAGGTATGAATCCTCTTCATCTCCCCCCAGCTATGGGTAAATAGCAGGACATACCGGGTACTATAGCCTTGGATGGCAGCTGGTCTACCGCAGAAAGAAATAGCAACTTGCCGCGAGAAAAAAAATCTGTCTCGTCAGTCATGTATTGAAAGATACATCACGCATAGCACTAACTGACTGATTGAAGTAGAGAAAGCTAAATGATGACATTAACAAAGAAAATTGACAAACACAGACTTTCGTGCTCACAATAAGATGGTTTCCACCCACCGTAACACCGCTTTTTTTTTTTTTTTTTTTTTTTTAACTATTTTCACGCTTCACTGTTTATTGTTTTAAAAAGCGACGATTAAAATTGGAATAAAACCTAAACATACGATGGAAAATATTTTATATTTTTTTTTGTTCTTGAAAATTTACAACAAAAATATTACACAATACTTATTAGATTGTTTATTTACAAGAATAATTTTATATTTACGACATTCTAAGAACTAATACAATAGCGCAATATTTATTTACCAATTTGTAAGGAAATAAATAAAACACTTTTTATTCATAAATTTACTAAATTAATAAAATAAACCTACTATAAGGAAATTTTTATTATTATAAACCATTTTATAAAGTTTGAATCAATTAGCAATTAAGTCGATGTTTTTTGCCAACCATTCTAAAAATAATATAATAAATAGTGTAATAAAAAATCTAATAAATGAATAGCGTTTATTATTTTTGTTGTCAATTCTCAAGAATAAAGTAAATGTATCAATTCACTTCATATGTTTAGGTTTTATTCATTTCTAATAATCACTTTTTAAAATTCAGAAACATCGCTGAAGAATGAAGCTAGTTAAAAAAAAAAAAAAAAAAAAAAAAAAAGATAGAAAATGCGGTGTCATGGGAAAAATCGTTCTTTTGACACTACGTCTTATTGCGGGCACGTTTGTCCATGTTTGCCGAAAATTCGTTGATGAAAATCGAAGAAACTGAAAAAAGTAATTTCTTCTATTCAATTTAACATGCTCAAATGTGGGCTATCATGGCTCTCCACAATTTCCTGTCCTTTTTGGCTCTTAGTAAGATTTGTCTTTTTGTTATATCTCCTAATCCCTGTTCTGTCAACCAATTACACAAGCTCCGTTAGGTAGGTTATTCGCTGCTTTCCTTTATCCCGCTTAACTTTGATAACATCCTGTAACTATTTTGAATTAAGAACAGAGTGCTAATGCCACTGAGATTGTCTCGTATTCAATATGGCTGCTCAAGAAAAGTAAAGATTTAAAATACTGACTTTTAAAGACACATAATGAAGAAAGAAGGCTTGGAAATTTTTATACTTATAGGGTATCAGTTATATTCCATGAATGATACACGTTTAGGCGATCATGTATCTTTCAATACTGACTGACGAGGCAGATTTTTCCCGCAGTAGGTTACCATCTCTTTCTGCGGTAGACCAGTTGCAATCTAAGACTATAGAACACGGTCTGTCCTGCTATTTACCCATAGCTTGGGGGCGGGGGAAAGAGGATTCATACCTTTCCCAAGGGTATTAGCACGTAAGTGAATGTAATGGATTTGACTGGAATCCGAACTCGGTTCTCCGATTGCTCAATCCGAGCCGCTATCCATTACTCCACCGTGCCTCGTTTATAGGGTATACTGAAAGTAAAAAGGAAGTATCTAACGAACTTGTGTAAATGGATGACAAAACAAGAAGTTGGAAAAATAGTAAAAAGGACAAATATTGCTTAGAGCTACAAGGGTTAAAAAGTTATGGAGATCCATTAACGTCCTCAATCCTGAAGAGAAACTGCACATAAAAGAAGAGATCTTTATTTGTGCAGTGTACCTAGTATTGAACCATATTTAGCGAACAATAAAATGCTAAACCGCCTTGTCTCAATTTAACATGCTCAAATTAAATGTCGTTATTAACAACATTCATTTTGATCATTTGCCACTCTCTTTGAAAGACATCAGGTCTATCCGGTGCATATCAAGCCATTCTGTATCTCAGAAGCAGTTGCGTGGCCTCGATATAACTTGGCAACCAAGTATTTTTTTTTTTTTGGCAAAACCACATCCATCCAGTTTACCAGCCCCGCTACAGTATTGTGGCTTCTTCGCGGCTTCTGGCTTTCCCCAAAATTAATAAATACCACGAACAACAGTAAGTAAAAACGCAACACGGAAATAATGGCGATCCTGAAAGGGAGACTCTGCAAAAGGTTTAGAAAAGTGCAAGGAATAAAGGTGACAAGAGGAATATTTTGAAGAATAGTGAGATGCCATAGCTCTTGATAGGCTATTTCCACTCTCCCTCTTAACATTAAATGACTAGATATTCTAGGACAAATCTCAGAAACGTAGAATTCAAACTTTGTCAGAATTAACATTATTATCTATTATGTAAGGAAACTATATTTAACAATGTCTTGCACCTAATGCTTACGGGATATTACAGTTGAGTATGAATATGTTCATAATGACTTGTCGGTGGGGTGGAGAATACGCCGATTGTATGCTTTTCAGTGGGGTAAAACACTACCTGAAAAAGGGTTAATTTTGTGGACAAAACTGCTTATTGACAACTACTATTACTACTAATAATAATAATACTAAATATGCTGCTGCTACTACTACTAAATATGCTGCTGCTACTACTACTAAATATGCTGCTGCTATGGCTACTATAGCATATTTAGTAGTAGTAGCATATTTATGCTACTACTCGTTAATATGCTACTATTACTAATAACAAAACCCCAAAACAAACTGGTTTTGACAATAACTAACCAAACAAGTGTTGAGACATTTTGAAACTAACCATCCAACAATCGTTGTGGTATAATGGTTAGCGAGGATAATCTGGTTGACCATTAGTATTGAATTGCAAGTTCAATCATCACTCATAGACATAATAATTTGATATTAAATAACCCAAGAAGCATTGATAGGTCATAAAACCAACTACTCAAACCAATAATCGATGTTTGGAGCATTATTTGACATTACCAGCAAATGTCGATTTTCGACCACGTTCACTAATAGCCTTCGGGAAGGCATGAATCTACATTGCATGCGTTGTCATATCGACTGATGCCATACATTACAGAATACGTTTAGCCACTGACATACTGCGATAGTTTATGGATAAGATGGGATGAAGGAGCATTTGGGTAAATTACTCTCCCATAAGTAGCTTGTCGTCAAGATAGCTGTAAAGACAGTCATTACTCCTTTTATCTAACCGATTCATTTTTTCACAGATGCGAGTTGACAGAAAACTGTTGAGTGCACGTAACGGCCTTCTCGTAGACAAAACTATTGCGTGTACTTCGTTACATGTTAGAGGCTAGTGTTCGAACCTGGACGAATACTAACAGAGTAGACAAGCCCGACTTACTGAGATTGAC
Organism: Acanthosepion pharaonis; assembly: GCA_903632075.3. Taxonomy (NCBI): domain Eukaryota; kingdom Metazoa; phylum Mollusca; class Cephalopoda; order Sepiida; family Sepiidae; genus Acanthosepion; species Acanthosepion pharaonis. Next base: position 1,440,515 of record CAHIKZ030004712.1, on the reverse strand, counting down.
GCAGCACATCCGTCAACATTTGCCTCTCCTTGGCTTTGTGGTTCCCTAAACTAAGCATAATAAAGTTTGAGTACCAAGACAGTATACTAGTGCTCTTATTTATATTATAGATACAAGGAATTGCATATTTTACAACATACATAGTTTTTGTCTAGTGCAGGGATCTCATGATCAGATTTACATGTTATTTTTCTTCACATTTTTTTCGTTCAAAATCAGATCAATGCCGATTAGATAAACGATCCAAATACGACTCATTCATTTATTCACCGATTTCTTTTTCTTTGGCTAGCAGAAATTTGAAAAACATACAATACCGCTCTCATGTAAGCGGTTCACCACAAAACTAAAAAAAAAACATGAATGGGGTGAAATCATGCCCTAGATAGAAATAACTGGAGATATTTGTGCCAGAGTGATATCAGAAATTCTGAAATCAGTCGTATTGACCGACTAAGAAACGAACGACAACGGCGAAAATAGTCAGCAAATATTCCTGTAGCTATATCCAGAGATCCTTGCCGTTGCACAATATGTGGACGTGCGTGCAGGTCACTGGCTGAACTGAAGTGCTACATACGAGACAAAGATAAAAACTGAATAAGGTATATGTCGAAATCAACGGAAGAGGCCATATATATATAAGAAAAACAGACCACTTTAAGGTACCATTATAATAATTTATTTCACCAGAGCCCTTTTAAAGGACGCCAGATCATCAGATAGCACTTTCTAAAATGAAATGAAAATTGATGGGTAGTGTAAGTTTTTGTAATTTAACAGAGAATGTAAAATGAGTAGTTAGAGAGACATGGTAGAGTTTAGGGCGTGTTTAATTTAATATCTCTCTCAATCATACTTGGTATTGGGGGAGGAGGAGTGACCAGACCATGACCTATTTAAACGGTTAACTTAACGGAAGTGATATATTGAAATGGGAGGGGAGAAGAGAGAAATAAAGAAGAAAAAGGTAAATGAACGAAGAGGGAGAGGAAAGTAAAGAGAAAGAGGCTGTAAATGGGTTTTAGCAATTTATGTAAAAAATAGATTTTAATGCTTGATAGTAATTTACATGTCTAAAAAAACCCGAAGAAATTAATTTGATGCTTGCTAGCAATTTAAATGCTCTCAGGATTTCATCCTCCTTGGGATTACCCATACAAATTACCAAGTTTTTCATAACTTATATATATATATATATATATATATATATATAGCTGGCCGCTCGTATTCGAAGATACACGTCTCCAAGCCAATCCATATTGCAGACGCTCGCTCAGGTACATTTTGCGTTTGCTCAACACCCACAGAGCCCACCTGTGGTTTATACTGCAACTATGCTGAGCAGTTACAGTTTCTGGGAAAGAGCGTGTTATCTACCGTGATCAACAATTTGAACAGGGCCAGCATGATCAATCCCTCGGCACAGCTATCGACGGTCATCAAGAGTTCCGTCTACCCAAGGCTTGGGCCAAACTGTGGTATGGTTTGCACACTGGGATCGACATCGAACCGTTTCGATAACACCAGGAAGTTTCCTTTCTGACAAATCGATCATGTTGAGATTCGAACCCGGGTCACATGGTCAGAAAACGAACGTTCTAACCACTCGGCCGCATACATACACATACTTTAAAATTTGTCTGGGAGATAGAGTGCGGAGAAATTAACTGTATGGTGACTGCTCCATCTTACTTCTCCGATATTAAGCACACTTTCACTAAAAAGATAGCAAATTTTAAACGATAGGTAGATATGAAGAGACCCTGCTATATAGAGATTAAAAATGCATTCAGATTAGAAGTGTAAATCTTAAAATCCATTGAAGAAAATTAATATTAAGTGAAATGAACGTCTCGTCGTATACACATTGAACAACGACATTAAAAGATCAATAACATTTGGAAAGATTGGAACACCTGGAAGTTTGAAGACTGATGAGTTTTTTTTTTTTTTAAGTTGCTGAAGATGAAAAATTAATCCGATTTGCAGCTCGCCTTCAAGTTGAAACAATTCTGATGACGAATTCAATTATCTTTCAGTGCCAAGCTTAGCTATGTTTTTAGTCAGTAATCATAGACAAAAGGAGGGTTACTTACCGTAGAGTAATGGTTAACAAGTCAATAAATGACGTGGCCCTTGTACAGAAAAAAATTAGTGATTGCTGGGCTAGTGCAATAGGGAATAAAACGTAAAGTAACAGTGCGTACATTGTTATTTACTAAGCTTCGTTTAGTCTATCACGTGGGACACCCAGCGGGGATTGAACTCACTGCCAAGTATTAATGGTCCAGCCCAAACTGTTCGCTGATAATTACTGCACAGCTAAGTGCCCAAGACAGCTTGAAAATATATCTTAGCGAGTAGGAGGCTAGAATAAAAGCTACAAGAGGCCCATATCCTGGGGGCGAGAAGTCAAATATTTGCATGGCAGGAAAATGAAAAAAAAAAAAAAAAAAAGAAAAGTTATTTTAAAAATTCGTCAGCATGAGAAAATTTGAAATAAAATAACTTTTCTCATCTAAATTACTAACAATTATTGTCATTAAACCGGTTCTCTAAGTCTATTATTGGTCGACAATAATCATTAAAAAAACCGCCAAATGACGAACGGTCTTGAATATACCATTAGAAAAGCTAATAAAAAAAGACACCGGGTTATTCCCGAAGCAATAATTGTTATTTAACGAGATGTCTTCTCTAATAAAATATAATAAATAAATAGCGGGTTAAATTTAAAAAAATAAATAAAAAATGGCAAAAAATAAAAATAATAAAATAATAACACAAGAATAATAAAAATGACAAAAATAAAATATAATAAATAATAAAAAATAATAAAATAAAAATGGCAAAAAATAAAATAAAAATAATAACACAATAATAATAAAAATGGCAAAAAATAAAAGAATAATAAAATAAAATAAAAAAAAAAGAATAATAAAATAAATAATAAAAAATAAAATAAATAATAAAAAATAAAATAAATAAATAAATTTATAATAAATATTTCTAATAAATAGCGGATTCCTGTCGCTAGCTTTCCCGAGAATGTAACCCATGAGGAATTTTTAAATTAACTTGTTTACTCGTTCTGTTAAAATCGACGGCATATTTTGTTAAGTCATTATTATTAATATTAAATTTAAAGGAAAAAAATACGAAACGACAACAACACATGTGAGTTTAAATCTACTTTTCTCGTTATATAGCTACGTGACTGAATGGTTAGAATGTTAATATTCCGATCATGAGACCCGCAACATGACAGATTTATCAAGGAGGTGATGGTCCCAGTGTTTGGCACCGTTGCGATATCCCTATTAATAGACGAGCTTGCACGAAGTCATAAGTCACCGTGACCGAGGATTTGAACATTTGAGATCTGCTGCTCAGAAAGTTGATTCGCTGTGTTGGATTAGACAATTTTTATCGACTGAATCCATCTTACTCATTTATAAGTCGTACATGCATTGAACATTGCTGCCATATCTTCTGCTATGTAAATTCTAGATAAAATAAAAAAAAGAATCTGCAATTTTATCGGTATCAACGCAGCATCTCAGCTTCACTCAATTTCCAACCGCTGTAACGTACCTTTTCTGTGTCTTTTTTTTTTAATATAAATATTTTAATAATTGTTCTGATGAGATTTCCTCTTTGGTACCTAGACTTTATGAATTTAAGCAGAGTACTAGATTGGCGGCAAGGTCTTATCATTTTACAGTTGAAGTGGGTAGATGTAACCGTAAGCTCTATACTAACAGTTTCTTCTCGCTTGTCGAACTTTCTTCCGGCTTCTTTCTTTCTTTCTAGTCGACTTTGATCTTCAAAGATTTAAATGCAATGTTAATCGTTATCATCTGCTTTAATTCCTGTTCTTTTATTGTTCTCTACTTAATGTTTTTGTTCTTGCATTCTCTCACACTCAGTACCCCCTCCACTTGTGTCTTAGTGGCTGCATTGCCTTGCTTGGGTGAAATGATTAAAAAAAAAAAAAAAAAAAAAAAAAATAACCAGATTCATTTATGTTGATAGAATACATGCATGAAGTAAGTCCTCATTAAACGAGGCCTGTTATTTGGCCCTGCAAAGAAACTTACAAGTAACTTCGAAACGTAACAGTACGCAGTTTTCCCTGATGCCAACATCATTATACGTAATGCATAAGTAACTGCCTATGTTCGAATTAATAACAGGCCTACATATAGTGATTATCATGTGTAGGCTTTTTTTTATGGAGGAAAGAGAGTTTACACAGGAAATGTTTTAGGCTGTTCTAAACTCGGTTAACACAAGTCTGCGGGAAAAAAGAAACTCTTTTTATCGTTTGCTGAGTAGCATCAACCTCAATAGTTCGTTTATATATATATATATATATATATATATAAAATGTAATGGATTAAGTCCGACAATTATTTTAATATATTTTATGTTTATACGCTATTTTTATAGATACAAATATTTAAGTAAATGCCCTGTTTATAATATACAGTTATAATTAGTATCTGTCTATATTTCTGAGATGAGGTATTATGTACATTATTTACATTATTCTGACTATTGTCCTCATCTTTGTTGGCATATTTATCCGATCCTTCAGTATCTGTCTATATATCTGAGATGAGGTATTATGTACACCATTTACATTATTCGGACTATTGTCCTCATTTCTGTCGCCTGAAGAAAGCCGGAGCGTACAACGGCCGAAACGTTGTAATAAATATGGCGACAAAGATGAGGACAATAGTCCGAATAATGTAAATAGAGTTAAATGATTTACTGGCCTAAATGTCTGAGAAATTTCGTAGAAAATATGTGGCCTTCGTAGGACAGAATTTTGATTCCTGTCAGGACACGTATTTTCTATAGCAATAACAATAATAAACTCTCCGATCGTGAGCAATAAATGAGGGTCAGCATTGGATGGTGCCTTTCGTTTTACACTTATGCATGCTAGCAGGGGCTATTGTGGAGAAAATCAGGTAAGGGAAAGACATTTCCTTTGTGCTTTCTTAAATGCGATACTAGCCCAGCCTTGCTGCGGGCGACAAAGCCACAATGGCAAATGAAATTTGTTAAAGCAGGATTTTGATGGCGTCTCTGCTTCAGAGCTTGACGAAGCTGATCACGGTACTTCAGTCTACTGTCTTCAAAACCCTTTAACTTAATGAAACATGTCTTACGCTACTCCTTTCAGTTTGATGCTTAGGCATCCCAGTTTTTCAGATCGAAGTTGAGACGTTTCAAATTGTCTTTCGATTTGTCTCTGTAGCGTAAGAGTGGACGTCCAACTGAACGCTTGGAGTTTGGTAGTTGTCCTTTTTTGGAAGCCTATGCTCATCCATTCTCACAACATGACCATTCCACCTAAGTCGTATCTGCTAGAATATATATATATATATATATATATATATATATATATATATATATATATATATATATATATACACACAAATCCGTTGGTATAACCCAAGCGAGTCCTATTAACAAAATATAGTATTTGAAATATTAAATGTTAAAACTGACTCACAAAGTCCGCTCAATGTTTATTTTCATTAAACAGACCAAAATTTTTCGTACAATTGGAATTAATATACCATTAGTAAATTATATATATATATATATATATATATATATATATATATATATATATATATATATATATATATATATATATTCAGTGTGCTTTAGACCGCTCAGCAACAGAGTGCGTCACGGCCTAGCAAGATTTCAATTACTCTTTTGGTGAACACACATCCACTCGTGTGTCTGAGTGGATACTAAAGCCATCACCGAGTGGCAACAGTGTTTCTCGCTTGACGGCAATCTTCCGGTTCTCCGACAGAGTTCGAACCTGCGTTCCCTTTTGGAGGATAAACTACCGTCTGATCATGGAGATGGCCATAAAATTGCGTTCAAGCATGAAACAGACTGTTGTCACTCGGTGTTGACCTTAATGTCCATATGCAGTCTCTAGTACCTTATTATCCTCACTGACCCCAACCATGCTACTGTATGGACAAGGAATTCTTTCTCAGTATTTCTTTTTACTCATCTAATGTCGATTCCAGTGCGTTTTCTTCTCTTTCCCACAATTCCACATTCATTAACTATCATGTGAACATCTTTCACTCTCCCCAGTGTTACCCAATCTCATTAATTCCCGGTTAAGGTCCAAGTATTTTCTTTGTTCTGATACCAATTATTCATTTACTCGACCTTAAGTTCTTCGTACAAGTAATTCCTTGTGATAGTAGTAGTTTTACTGTTACATCTGTTTTTATATTCTTTTTAGGCAACTTACTGTCATCTATAATATCCTCGTTTTTAAAAATATCAACATTTTTGGTATCTGTCTATATTTCTGAGATGAGGTATTATGTACAATATTTACATTATTCGGACTATTGATTACAGCAAAAATTGCAATATAAAATAAAAATGATTGCTGAAGACATTAAGTTTCTAAGTCCCAGAAATTCATACACAGATGCCCTTAAGGACACATGGTACAGTGGATAAAGGCGTTGGTTAGATCCTGTGACAGGATCAATACCTAATTAAGGCAGTGGAGGACTTGGAGAGGTGAAATAACAGGAGATAACTGATAACTGACATCCATTAGACATGGCACGTGGAACTAAAACAGTCTACCCCAGCGAGCGAAATAAAGGGTTCAGTGCGATATTCCAATCACCTGAAGACGGCCAGAGCGTACAACGGCCGAAACGTTATGATAAATATGGCAACAAAGATGAGGACAATAGTCCGAATAATGTAAATAATCAACATTTTGTACGTTTGCTCGAATTTCTTATATAAAGTTTTGTCATTAATTTTTCGAAAATTAATTCATTGGGAAAGACATGAATCCGTTTTTTATTCCCCCAGTTAGTAGTTAAATAATAAACTGGAAACCATCCTAAGAGAAGGAAAATCGAATTACAAAATTGTAGAGAAGGCAACGGGAAACCACTCAACTATCCTTCCCAAGAACTGATGGTATTCAAAGATAATAACGTGAAGGAATTTGGGGAGAGCAATCATTGCCTATGTCACGACATGGTATTACAAACAAACAATATGGAAGAAGAAAAAGTAGTTTTTACATTTTATTTAAACAGGGATTGATCTACAAATAAAGAATTGACTTCTCGATAAGATTTGAATGGGATTCCTATCGAACAATATATAATAGGACTACTACCATTGCAAGCTGTAACTGAGGAACATGAAATATGTAAGAATGTAATGAAATTACTAAAATTGAATGAGGTCCGTCGGCTAGTTTCTGACAAAAAAAAAAGTGAACTAAATAGTTTTGTGATATTCTGAGATTCTTGCCACCCCACTCCATCACTACGAATAAAAAATGCCTGAAACATTAAGAGGAATTTAATTCCATTCCAGGGAAACAACAAGCAATGATATTCGTTTCTGTTCTTTAGACAGCATAATCTAATTACTAAAATAGGCGGTGGCCATTGAAATGAGGTCAAATGGTGACCTTTAATTTACCGACGACATCGTGCTCATTGTGGAACGAGGAAATCGGTTTTATCTATTAGTCATTCCTTATTCTTTTACCAGTTAGTCATTCCTTACCAATAGCAGAAACATTAAAAGAGAAAGACGTTCTAAATAAATAAAAAGCTTCAATTGGAATTTTCGTGAAAGTAAAGAAAAACAAATTCTGTTGCTTCCAGCTCCGTAATAATTGTGGGAATTGAACTGGACTATGAGATATAAAGTTTAATTGTGTCAATCGAACATCGATATGGCGTAATGGCTAACAATCTTGTCTCATTAGATCAATTGCGGTTGAGCAGCGAGTTCGATCCTCGATAGGTGCTTCATAAATTCGGCCTTGTACCACATGTAAGCTACGCTTAGTAAATCGAGATTCTGTGTCAACGAGGATTATTGACCGAACTGAATACAGACGTAGATTAATCGATTCGTCTTTTACGGTTTATCAACCATAAAGCCAGAAAATATTTTTAGATTGTAAGAATTTTTTGGAGATAATGATTTATTGATATAGTTCCTACTAATTGACCCATATCTGGGAAGGAGAGAAGTAGGGGGGGGGGTAATGATTTTTCCAAAAGGTATTTGCGCGTAAGTGAATATAAGGAACCAGACTCTCGCGTGAGTCATTATCCATCACACTGCGCGCACATCTAAGCTTACAGTTCCCAGTATTCCCAAGCTGTCCCACATCTAGGTACTGACCAGGCTCGGCGTTGCTTAACTTTGGTGATCGTACGAAAACCGTTGTTTCTATGTGATATGGCCGTAAGCCACACAGACGTAGAAAGAGAGCAGTTTCAAAATAAACGTAACATTTACGTTAATAAATGGCCAAAGTCTCAGAGTATCTAATTATCACCATTTTTTAGCAACATGAATCTGATCGATATCATCATTCTTCGATGAAGTATGGGCACTTCGACGTTGTGTAATGGTCAACAAACTTTTTTTCTCTCGATCAATTACGACTGACAAGTGTGTTTGTTAGTTGATTTTTCTTAGTGGCATATCAACCTCTAGGGGTTATTTAATGCCGAAATCTAAATATTTTCAGCACAATTTTATGGCTTCAACTAAATATATTTTAAACGTAATTGTATGCCTTCAACTACAGATAAAATGTATTGTTGGTCATTTTACAATATAAAAATGTATTTTTATGCTTTCATAGAGTTTTGTTTCACTATTTGTCCATAGGTAGGACTAACAGGTGCTACCACCCCACCAGTGTGTTCGATCCTCGCTGAGTGCTTCATACTTTTGGCCTTGTACGATATATAAGCTACGCTTAGTAAAGCGCACTTCGATCATTTTAAAAATCAGTACAAGTCTAATATACATCTTACTGCCGCCCCATAGACTTAAACCTCCGGGTTTAAAATTTGTATGATTTTACTTAACTACCCGACAAATCATTTTACAGGAGAGAAACTGAGAATTTGTAAGAATTATGTAATGATGTCAAGGACTGCTATGCGGTAATTAAGACGTTTCAGCCGTTGTACTATCTAGACTTCTTCAGCAGTCTGTCGTATTTGGTAAGCTTTCAGAGGCATTAAACAGAACTCCCTATTTGATCCAATCATTTCTAGAACTGTCATGTCCGATGTCATTCTTTGGGAATGACCGTCAACCAATATAGAAAAGAAAACCTCAGAAATTCGGAAAAATAATCTTGTAAAATCTGGAGCAGCACTTAAAAAAATGCCGTGTCCCTTCCGTACGTAAACGGTCATGGATCTCTACTACAGCTTCCTTTTTTTAATATTTGAATTGCTATGACTTCTTGGAAAATTCTTTGGTCACATTAGCCCTGACCGTTACAGCTGTAACCTGCCATGCCACGTACATGTGGACAAATCATCCCCATTCCCTTCATATTTCATTAATAAGAAGTTCCACTCGGACAGCTTCTCGACAATTCCTACTACTTTGGGAACAGACTTCCGGCAGGACGCTCTCCCATTCATTTTAATCTTAACCTCTAGGGTTAACAGTTATCTTTCTTACATAATCTCATGAACTGCACATCTTGACTTTTCTTATGCACAAAGCCACACAATGACCCTCTATTTTGAGTGGCTCTCGGGCCTTGTATTGGGTGTACATTTGTATTTGGAAAAAAAAAAAAGAAGAAAGGTTTTCGTTGCCTTTTCCACGGTTTTGAATTTAGAATTGTGTTCCACCGAGACTTATCTAAGCTAAAAAGTCCAATCTACCCGATTATTTACCCGTAGCTAGGAGGAAAAATGGTTTCGTGCCTTTTCCAAATGTGCTCGGCACGAAGTGAACGCAAAAGCCTCCGCCAAAATTTGAACACTGCACGCGCAGACACGATTTATCAAGAATACTTTTCTGAATTCTTCATTGTTTTGGGACTTATCAAAGCCTCGATGTCCCAAACGATAGCGCGTAAATATCGTCATTTTATTTTTGAGTAATTCATGAACTCAAATAGTAAAAGATACAAAGCCTAATTCGTTGGAAGTCAGTCTCCCAATCAGCACATTCTCGATGATCGTTTGGGAGCGGGTCAGTGAGGACTGGGCGTGTTTGGAGGCCCAATATTAAACTGGTCCTTGTGTTGGGTTTACTCATGCGTAAAGGCAAATATAATCTCTTCACAGATGATAATGTGACTTTTTTTGTTATTCGGGGAGAAGTTAAAAATTATCAAAACAATCCCGGTTTGTGTTTCAGGGAAGAACATAAAGGAATCAGTGTTGGACCTGCATCGCCCCAATAATGTCACCTTCTTGCCAAATAAACAATTTTTTATGAAAACGAAATCGCGGAAAAAACAACTTCGATTTAAAGAAAAAAAAAATAGAAAGAAGAAATAAAACTGTTTTTGATGCTTACAAATGAAAGCTAGTGTTTTTTTAATTGATGTTTATTCAGTCAGTCCATGTTTCATATTTTATCTATCTTAGTACGTCAATCAGTTTTCCTTATCTATATTATAAAAATGGTGAAATTTATGATTTTTTTAGGTTTTGTTTAAAGAACCAATAATTGCAACCAGATTCGTCAGGAAATATAAAATTTCCAGTTTAGTTAAAAGATGAAGTAATATTTCTGTTTACACAAATTTATAATTTGATGAAGATTTATTAATAATAGTCTGTGTATGTTGATAATACTCTGTGTCTGTTTGCGACAACAAAAATGATTTAAGACAGTTAAATCTAGTGAGAGACTTTGCCTCAAGAAGTAATATACTCACGACTTGCAAACGTATTTTTTTCAATTAGCAGATTGATTACTTTTTAATTTTTAAATCTCTCTATAGATATTGTCACAGTAGCAAGCGTAAAATATTTTACTTATATTTACTAGAAGCAAAATACAAAAGTGGACAAACAAGTTCGCGGTGTGACAAGCACTTATTAGGTGACTTATTTGAAATTTTCTGTGTATGTGTTCATTGTATAATGCTCATTATTTGAATTTTGTAATTAATATTTGCCACTGAACTAAGAGCATTTATGAAGAAGGAAATTATATTGAGAAATTAATATTTGTCGTGTAAAAACAAATGATTTTTTTATGATTAGGCTGTGAACATATTAGTATATTTATAGAAACATGTATAAATGAAGATTGTCCAGACTAAAGTTACCATAAGCGGGTTTAGAAATCCATTTGCTATTATTTCATTAAGAACCTCTTATTCTTCGTGCCGAAACTCATAAGGGTCGTAGGGGCATCTACTGCCGTCATAGTAGTAGTGGTGTGTCTAGGGTAAGATAACCTGATGGAGCCTATCCCTGTTCCGACTGTTTTTTTTAATTACTTCTTTCTCCAAGACTTGTTGCCACCTCACTGAAAGAGAGCTCGGTCAATCCTGTTATTTAACCCATAGCATGGAAGGGAGAAAAAACGGATTCATATTGCTCTGAAGGTTTTTTTGTGATGAAGTGAACGTAACGACCTCGAACGGAATTCGAACTCAAGTCACTGATTTCTTTTACCGAGTCGCTATTACACCACCCACCCACCCACTCTTTTATCCTTAGCAGTGGAATAACAGAGTGTTAATTTAATATCATTTGGATGTAAAAAGTTCCTTTTGATAAATTTACAAAGAATAGATTTAATCTAACGTAATAATCATTCTTGTCTCTTGCCAAAAATGATTACATCCATGTTTCCAGGTCTGGAGATAATACAATGTACATACTATGTCTGTTTAAACAAAGCAGATTTTTTTTTAAATAATAGTCTTCCATACCCACTAATGTGTTGATAGAAAGGCCAAGAAAAGACAAATACGGATCAAGAAGCTATAAAGAATAAAAAATGATTAAATTCATGTTTAGTTATATTCTCGGCTTGTCTACAGTTTACTACACGGTCCTTGATGGATTGTTTTTTATGACTTATCAACCTTTTGCAAGTTATTTAAAGCCAGAAAATATTTTTAGATTGTAAGAATGTTTTGAAGATAATAATAAATTACTGATACTAAGTAACTCATAGCTTAGGGAGAAGAGGTGGATTCATACCTTTCCCCAATGGTATTCGCGCGCAAGTAAATATAACGAATACCACTGGAATTTGAATTTTGCTCTACGATCTCCAATTTCGATCCTTTATTCATTACATCGCCCGCACATACAAGCTTACATCACTTGGTATTCCCAAGCGGTCACCTATTTGAGTACTGACCAGGCTCAAAGTTGCTTAACTTCGGTGATCGTAGGAGAACCGGGGTTTCAAAGTAATATGGCCGTAAGCCTTACAGACGTAGAACGTAAACAGTTTCCAAATTACAATAATATTTACGATAATTAATACTTTGCCAAAATCTCAGAGTAAGCCCCACACGGCCGCGGAGGAAGACAACGACTTGAATGAAACAGTTGATTAAATGGAATCGATTAACACACGTACAGTGGTGATAAGCTATTGATTTAATCTAACGTAATAATCATTCTTGGCAAGAGTAAAGGAAATTGGTTATAATCCCAGTTTCCTTTGCTGTGTTTGAGGTCATTTTCCATCGTGATGATGAACGAGAACTGTGGAGGTTAAAAGACAACGTATCTATTCTAGAGACGCTGACATCAATGACATCCGCATATTCCCACAGTGCAGAGAATTCCCAACTAATCAGGCAACTACTGACCAACCTATAGGAATCACGCCACAACAGATGCTTTTTTTATTATCATATCGTTAATCAATTAGATGGTCTCTGAGAATGCTAACTATCATAACAGAACCCGAATAGTTTTCGAATATTCTACAAATACATGAAGAGGTTCTTGTTAAAAACATTACTTCAACATTAGCCTAGTCATGTCTGAGCCAGTTAGACGTGCTACAGTCAAGGATGACAAAAGGCGTGACAGCTTATATCTTCACACAAACACACACGAGGGCTGATAAATAAAATTAGTTTAATTTGATATCCACAAGACACAGGAAAACAGCACCTAATCTTGAGTAAAATTGATGACGGAGAAAGATTTAAGAGAGATAAAAAAGGCAATTTATTAAGAGCTACAAAGGACAGGAAATTGTGGAGAGCCATGATCGTCAAAGTCCTGAAGAGACATGGCGCATAGAAGCTTGACGCAGCTCAATTCCAAAAATTACACAGGCCGATTTATGATCTACGAAGAAACGTTGGATTAAGGGCACTGACAGTTTTATAAAAATATTTCACCCACTATCATTTAAACTATAGACTTATTGATGCAATCACAAACATTTTTCTTTAATGCCATACCGCTCCAGGATGTAGGCGATCACGATTCTCTACATTTTCCTTTTTTTATTACCTGTGAATTGCTTACGTACTTGGGGAAAATATATTGGAGTGGTTTCTCGTTGCTTACTCTACGGTTTAAAATTCGAAATTTGCCTTCTTTTACACTGGTTACATTCAAGACTAGGGAGCCCAATCTAATCTGCTATTTAACCCATATCTGGGGACATAGTGACGGATTCGTACCGTCCCCAAGGATATTTATGCGAAAGTGAACGCAACGTACTAGCCTTGAATTGGAACTCTGCTCGCCGACATACTGATACCTGTTACATTGTTCACACATCCTACACATACATATATATAAAATAAAAACTAAGTATTGTCAAGGTTGTCAATGAACGTAACAACTTTATACTATTACACCTGACCGGGATGCAAAATAATTATGAGAGAATGGTTTAACAAAGTGTTCACTAACTCGGGTTATGTCTTACCACAATATATGCTAAGACACAAGGGGATATGGATTCATGCCTTTCCTATGGACATTAATGCTAATTATCTTAAGCACCCTCAGCTGAAGTTCGAACTCTTTCTTTACCAATTCCATTGTACTATAGCCTTATTTTTTATCAGAGAAAATAATATTTAGATGACTCTGTATTAAAAGAACAAAAATGAAATGCAAAAGATGAAGCAAAACCACTTGAAATCTATACAGTTGAGTTGAGTAGGTTAAGTTTATGAATTAGGGGTTTTAAACTTTTCATTGAAGAGAAAGTTTGAAATCTGATTCATTTAAATGTTTTGTCTGCTTTTCCCGAATAAAATGCAGTTTACTGCAAGATCTGTACATGCTGTGTCTGTTCATGGTAAGCGGTTTTATTTTTGGTTTGGAAAGGCGGTTTTAAATAATACTCTCCCATATCCAATAATATTTTGTTAGAAAAGTTAAGGAAAGACAAGTACAGATGAAGAAGCTACAAAAAGAAAGAGTAAAAAAAAAAAAAAAAAAAAATCATGTTTAGGTATTTTCTCGGTTTGACGACAGTTTACGGAGCCCACGGTCCTGGAGGAAGACGATAATTTGAATAAAACTGTTTATTAAAAAATGGAATTGATTTAACTCACGTAGAGTGAATTACGAAGGAAAAGTAAAAAAGAAAATATTAGAATAAATTATTTACATTATTAGTTCTTATTCTAAGATTTTTTTTATCTTATTTACAGTAAATAAGATAATCTCACCTATTACTGTTCAAATTCGGCTTCAATAAGCAATTATATTCAGTTTAAATTAATGGTAGATAAAGTAGTAACAACAGTTCAATTACGGTGATCCGATTGTTCAATGAGGCCTGAAAGTAGACGTGTCGAAATATTGTTATGAAATAAATAGCATCCCTAGAAAATAAAAAGGCTTCTTATTCCATTTTTAATCAATTATTTTTACAAGCCGTTGTCTACCTCCAGAAATGTGTGCCCGGAAACACTAGTCAAGCCATTTTCTCTTTAAAATAGTTGTAGATTATATTTTACGCTAATTATTGGTTTTTATTTATATTTTTTATTTGAGGTCTAATTGTCTAAGGGACATGTTTCAGAGTTTAATGTAGGGGGAGATAAGTATCGACCCACCTACCCCACAAAAAAAAAAAACCAGACACAGACCCAGGCACGGCCAGGTACCCTGACAACATTGTTAGAATACCAGACTGGTAGGTTTCCAGGTGTGTGTGGAGGGGGTGTGGGCACAATTTTGAACAACTTTGACGGTTCCCAGAGAATAGAATCGAATAAGAACCGAAAGTAAAATACTCTGGTGCGAGAAGCAAGTGGTCAGATCGGCTGGCACGCTGGGTCATTTCTCAGTATAATATCGTGGTTGGTGTTGGTAAATGGCAATGACCTTATCCCCAATTAACACGTGACCGGTTGCATGCCGAATTTTTTAGCAGCGAGGAGTAATAATCCCTAGTTTGATCTGTTGGGAGAGGGTGTTCATGCATCTCACGAGGAGAGGAGTGTCAAATGAGTACAACCTTAACTACCGTGATCGAAATTTGAACTTGATTCCCTAATTAGTCTATTCATTCATTATGCCAACCGCACAAGTGCCAAAAAAGGATTGATCAAAAAATAAATAAATAAAAAAAATAAAGGAAAAATATTCTAAGTAAACTATAAAGATATCAATTCTGAAGGCACAGAAAATCTGTTTGAAGTAACAAAATTTAAATTTTCCGCCAGTAACTTGTGTAAATTTGTAAAAGACTTCCGACTAACATACATGGTTGAGGCTAAATACACATAACAATTGCAACGTATAGTACTCATTTAAAACTTATAAAAGTCCCATTCAATAGAGAAAGAACAAATGAGAATCAATCAGAATATGTTTTAAAGATTGAAAAAGAAATATTAAATTAATTGTAAAACAGTCAAAGAATATTTTGGGGGGAAAAAAGTTCTCGAAAAAATTTAAGTTATATTTTTAACATTCTTAGAGACAAGAATTTATTATTGATTCCTTGTTTTTGTTTTTTTTGTTTTTTTTTTGTTTTTTCTTCTTTCTTCGACTTCAATTGTCAACTACCGATTTATTCCAAGAAGGCTTAATTTTATTATTAATGTTTGAATAAATATTTAAACTGAGAAAAAATGAACGGGAATAGATTTTTAAGTTACAATGTTTAAGGAGTCGAAAACAAATTAATTATTTTACGATGTGATATAGCTGAAAGAAATGTCTTGAATGAATGGGTGATAAACTGATAAAGAAACGTACCTGATTAGAATCAAAGTCCGTAATAAATATCCAGCCATGTCCAGGTTAAATACTGAAAATGTTTCAATTTGTCATTTAGTTAAAGATAAAGAAAAATATATTTTTAAAAATCTCAGAAATCGCTTCCCAAATCAAAACTCGTCGGAAATTTCCTTTCTTTTAGATTTCGTAGTAACCAACTTCCGTGTTTTCTTTTTGCTTTTTTCTTCTTCTTTTAATTAAAATATAAAGCGTTACTTCTTTTTCGTCTCCAGATAAACTTATAAAAGAAAATTAGTGTTTTTGGCTTGAATTTGTCGAGAGTTTTTGGGGTTTTTTTGTTTTTTTTTATAACTCTGTGGACATTAAGTCCAACATGTGTGAGTGCCAAAACAGACCTTCATTCTGGACGTAGAATAGAACAAACTTTAAATAAACACAATAAAAGCAGCAGCAGCAGCAGTAGCGGTTGTGGTTAGAGGAGATTTTCTCGGCACTGTACACTCCGAATAAATAACCGCCCCCACTCTCAGAGCCGCCCCTTCATCAATGGCAGAAGGGAATAGGAGGAGTGGAAGGTAGAGTAAGTTGGCGGGGAGAAAGAAAACAAAAACCAAAGTTAGTAGTAGTTGTAGAGAATTCCCATTCAACAAGTTTTACTGGAATTTTTAAAGGTTGTGCTCATTCTGATAGGCTTTTTCAAAAAAATAACATACACCATTACGCCTAAAATAAAATCTACATAGGTTAGTTGTTTTTTTTTAAGATAGGTAATCATTTTTAAGATTAATAAAAAAAAAAGAAAAGAAAGAAATATGTGGAGAGCCATGATCGGCTATATCCTTAAAAATAATAATTACAGACAAGGGTATTCGGAAGATTAAAGCAGACGAACAGGACGCCAAAATCAGTTTCTCATATGTTTCTATCTATATCTACGTTTTTTTTTTTTTAAATCTATCTACGTTTTTTTTATATCTATGTTTTTTACATTATTTATCTTTTTATTTCCTTCGCTTTTTCATATCTATCTCTATGTATTTTCATATCTATCTACATTTTTTTCATATCTGTCTACTTTTTTTCATATCTATCTACATTTTTTTCTTATCTATCTACTTTTTACATATTCATCTATCTACTTTTTCATATCTATCTATCTATCTATCTATCTATCTATCTATCTATCTATCTATCTATCTATCTATCTATCTAAATCTCTTCATATCTATCTACCTATCTATTGATCTAAATTATCTATCTATCTATCTATCTATCTATCTATCTATCTATCTATCTATCTATCTCGTTTAGTAATCTAGCTTCAGGTTCGTTGCCGGAGTATTTTGTGTTGGGAGATGGGCAAGTAAGAATTTGCACACTAAAATTAGTTCACATCATTTTCACGGGGAGGGAGGCATTATTTTCATGGGGGCAGTCTCCCTACACTTGGTGACAGGACAGTCTAGATATCAAAGTAAACTTGTTCATCTCTCTCTCTCTCTCTCCCACTTTCTCCCTCTCTCTCTTTAACTACTCTTGATCTCAGGTTGTTCCTTTTCTTAAAATGTCATTCCCCTTTAGAACGTAAGCGACCATGGCTTATTTTTTATTGTCTGTGAATTATAATGACTTCTTGTGAAAAATAGTTAAGTGGTTTCCTATTGCTTATTTTTCAACGGTCTAGAATTCAGAATAGACCTTCACGAATGACTGCCATCCAAGGCTAAAGAACCCTGTATTGCCTATTATTTTTTAACCCGTAGTTGTAAATTAGAATAAAAGTTAGATTCACGCCTTTCCTAAGGTCATTAGTGCGAAAGTGAATGGAACAGAGTAGGCTAAAATTTGAACTCAGCCCGCCAATTCTTTTTACCGTGTCGATAACCACACACCCAAAGTTTGTTCATTATCTTACTATAAATACAAGTGGATTTTTCTGTAATGTCTATAACTGTTTACTGAAAGTTAACTCCCTTTACTGGTTATTTAAAGACTCTAGAGATTTTACAAGCGTAGCGGAGATGTGGCACAAGGCCAAAAGTATAGGGAACCCAGTGAGGATCGAACTCACTACTGAGTTGTAATCGTGAGTAGTGAGTTCGATCCTCACTGGGTGCTGCATACTTTCGGCCTTGTGCGATATCTAAGCTACGCTTGGAAAATCACTAGTTAAAGACATTAATCATTAAACAAACAAAATACATTGTCATGGGTATATTCGTCAATATATATTTATATATATAGCAAGGTTACCTTATTCATATCTAACCATCTATCTATCTTCATTATCTATCTATGTCAAATCACTGTCATTTCTTAGCATAAATGTTTTTATTTTTTATAAAATTGAGCAAATAAAAATTACTTATTTATTATTTTGTGTTTCTTCAGTTCAGTAGTTTGTGCGGGTTTGTTAATGACGAGATCCACCAAAACTGCAGTTAAACAACCTTAAAGACACATTTAAAGTAATTTATTAAATGTATCATTTTTAGTAAAATTTTGGTTCTATTTGAAAGATAATATTAATAACCTAAAGCTAATCTATAAAAACAAGAAGAAAAGAAAAAAATTCTAAGCATTTCATTGTTCAATAAGGCTCTAAAATATTTTAAAACGTTCTTGCAGTCAATTTATCATCGATCCGCGATTATTACTTTATTTAATTTTTTTCTTTCTTTCTTCATACTTAATTTTGTTTCTCCGAGTCTACTAACAACTAAATTTATCTAGAAAAAAAAGTAATAGATTTTTTTTAAGTAATAACTTCAATCAATGAGAGAGAAGAAAGTTATAAAAGAAAATAGGTATCTTTTAAATTTTAAACTGGTAATCTTTTTAAAATTAAATTATGTATCTTTTTTTGGCGGTGGATAAGACACACTTTTAAAAAAGAAAACATTAATACTAATATTAATAATAATATTTTAACACGTTGACTGTCATAAGTCAATGACGAATTCTGGCTTCAAACGACAACGAAGTCAATAAAACAATTATGAGCTTCAGCTGAAGTCTTAGCATTATTTTTACACTAAACTTATCACTACGAATAAACTCGTTGTTGGCGCCTGCAGATGAAAATGTATCAGAAAATGCCAAGCACGATATAACTCGTCGTCGGCACGAGATAACTTGTAGTCGGCGTTATAATACAAACTGTGTTTAAAGGTGTTTTCTGTGGCTTTTCTACGGTTCTGTAGCATTTACTTAAAGTATAACATTTAGGGGATGATGGGAGTCAGTTAATCTATATTCTTCCTCTTCTTTTATGTACAATGACCCTGTAGGACGTGGATGATCATAGCTCTGTACAACTTTCTATCCTTTGTAGCTTTTAACTAGGTACTACCACCGATTTCCTAACACCCACCCCTCGAAAAATGCATTACAAATAATTTAAATGTCTTCTTTGAAATTATCTCATTAGATGTTATCAAGGCCATAGATAAACAGCAATAGTCTTCTGTCACCACCAAAGCGCGCGTAGTCTTCTTTATAACCCCAAAGCGCACGTAAAAATTTAAAAAGTACGAAGGATCAAAAGGACTACAATTTAGAAATTGGTATTGTTTATGTTTAAAAATAGATAATCTTTAATCTCATTTAACTAATAGTTTAAGAATATTTTTTCTTCTACACGATTTTATGAAACTTAGTGGAATAAATTTTATTTTTTATATATTAGAAGTATGAAAAAGAAATTAATTAAAAACTAGTTAAATAAATGATACTTTAGTGTTTAATTTATTGTTTTTATTTAATGATCATTTTCCCATCTGTTTGATGTCATAAAATATTTAATTAGAGACCCAATGAGGTTTTTCAGATATTCTGATTTTAAAATTTATCAAACTAAAAGAAGTGCAAAAAAAAAAAAAGGGAAATAACTGATAAATTCTTATTGAATTGATACTGTTAGCAGCCATAGAATTATTTCCTTTTTAAGCTACCGTACAAAAAATAATCTGTCGTAAAAATGAAAAAAAATATTTAAAAAAATGTTCGCTCTCGAAAATGGCGTTGAATCTTTACATTTTTAGACAAAAACAGACAAACAGCAACAAAATGAATTTCAAAGTCGCTCTACAACATTACAAGTAAACTTTTAAAAAATAAATATTCAATGTAGATATTTTCTGTAAAATCTAAAATAAAATAATGTGATTATTATACAAACACTAAAAAATATATTTTAGTTTTACCGAATTATTTTTTATAAGGTTAAGGGCGAATTTTGGGTATAGTTACACTTGATTAATGCATTTTTTATATTTTACTTAAATAACAGCTTCAGCGATTTTTCTTAAAAAACGTAAAAAAAAAAAAAAAAAATCGCAAACACACCCCAGATTAAAAAGTACACACGAGATATCGAAAATAGGAGACAGTGAAACTTTTCACACAGTTTTCTAATTGTAATAATATCTGTTCGGTATACAAGGTGTTAATTAATGAGTAAGTACCGAAAATTTTGTTTGAATCGGATAGTTCTCTGATTTTCAGCCATTTTTTTTTAAAACAGGAGGTAGTATATTTTTTCTTTTTTCTTTCATTTCGGGAAAATTTATTTTGTTGATACCTACTGTTAACATTATTTGTCTTTTTCTACTATTCCTCTTACCCTGTTCTGCAATCCATTTACTCGTTGCTTACTCGAAGTTTTCCTCTGCCACTTTTGCCTTCATTATGCCCTGTGAGTGTTAGATTCTCCAAACTCTCTTTCCTTATTATGTGTCACAGAAATTTCAACTGTCACTTTCTGATTCTAAATACAAGTGTCTTTTTTTGCTCCCGTTTTCCTAAGTACTTCCTCGTAGCTCATATATTCCACCCATTTCACCTTTCTTGGCAGATATTCTATTATCACAATAGGGGATATTTAATAACAAAAGTGATAAAACTAAACAAAAAGAAACCGAATGAAACAGTCTAAAGGCTATATACCCAAAACACGCAAAAAATGTTTAAATTTTAAATTTCAGCGTCCCTTCTCCTTCATGCGCATATGTAATCACATCAACGTAAACATCACTTTAGTTTAGTCCGATGAAATCCTAAAGGACGTCACACGAATATTTTTTTCAACTTTGTCACGGATTTTTCTAAAAATATAAATGTATTAAATTTTATGAAAAATATGCAGTTGTTTTCCGACATAGATTCCCTCATGTATTTTTATTATTATTATTTTTTTTTTTTATGCGAATTGAATGAAGATGAGAAGATTTTAAAAAACAAAAACAAAAAAAAAAAAACAACCAATAATCGACTAAATAAAAATATCCCGACGGGAGAATTTCTTCCTGTGGGGCATCCCTACATTAAAATTAGCTTTTGTTACAAACCAATCAATATTTCGGAAAAGCAGGCCGTAGAAAAGTGACTTGCTTTCGAAAATTAAAATATTGTTTATTTTGATTTTTTTTTTTTTTTTTTTGCTATCGATTGTTAGAAAAAAATGTTTATACGCAGGTGAATCAATATTTAAAAGCATTAATATTCCTTATCCAAAATATCTAAACGCAAAACAATTAGTCATTTTTCTTTAATTTAAACGTAAATAAACGAAAGATGAACAATTGAAAAATAAACTCTGGACGTTTTAAAATTAAGTGTTGTTTTTTTTTTGTTTTTTTTTGTTTTTTTTCCGGGAATATTGTTACATCTGTAACCAATCCTGTTTTCCTTGCGTTTGTAAAGCTCACGTACTATCCACAAATATTTGAAGATTTCATTTAATATATTGTTAAGTTTTTTAGCTCAAAGTATAATTTTAAAAACACCAATATCGCCAAAAATGGTATGCCTTAAAAAAATCAAAAAAATTCCACACATGACCATTTATATGGGAAGTTTATATTACATAGCCCCTCCCACTTTTCATTTTCTGGCTCCGTGCTGGATATGCCGTCAAATATGGCATTTATTGCCCTTTCTGTCCTACGGAAAAGGGAATTGGCACTACGAGTTGAAATTCCAGTCTCGTATTCTCCATTCACCTTCGCATAAATGCCTTGGGTAAAGAAATAGATCCATCTCTTCCCCCCACCAACACCTATAAGTTAAATAGAAGGGTAGCCTAGACTCTCTAGTCTTAAGAGGTGATCAGTTTAAAGGAGAGAATACTCTGAATTCCAAACCTTGAAGAATCTAATGGGAAAACACTCCAAAATCTCTTCCCGAAAAGTCATAATAAAGAAAAGGAATCTGTTGAGAGCCATGATCGCCTACGTCTTGACAGGGACCTAGCATTAAAAACAATGTAAGACTTGATACAATCATGTTCATTAGATCGGAGTTCAATATAAGCGTAAATAAACGTCTCATGTTGAAACGCAAAAATGGATAGAAATATTGTGGAAGAATAATTTTGGTAATCGGTCTTGCACCATTGGTAACATAGAAACTTTTTCAGATATCACCTTAAAACAAACACTAACGCCATATTTTCTTTCCACCATTTCACTCTAAGCAAGGCAATAAAGTCATTAAGATGCAAGGGGAGTTACAGAGTGTGAGATAATATTTGAAAAAGAAAACATTAAGTAGCGAGAACAATAAAAGAACATGAATTAAGACTGACGATAATGATTGACGTTGCATTTACATTTTTAAAGATTAAAGTTGTCTGGAAAGCATGAAGTTGGAAGAGAAAAGGGCGAGATATGAAACTGTTAGCATAGAACATAGAAAAAGAAGCCGTTTCAATTGTAAAAGGATGAGACCTTGCTGCCAATAATCTAGTACTGCGTTTAAATTCATAAAGTCTAGGTACCAAAGAGAAAAGCTCATCAGAATAATTACCATGAAAGTATTTATAGAAAGGGCACAGGAAAGCTAAGTTACAGTCACGAAAAAGTGACTGTAACTGAGATGCCAGGTCAGGACCAATAACATTGCAAATTCTTCATAAAATAACAAAGAAGAATCTGCACGATGGAGTAATGGATAGCGGTTTGGATTGAGGAATCAGAGAGCCGAGTTCGAATTCCAGTCGAATCCATTAGATTCACTTACGTGCTAATACCCTTGGGAAAGGTATGAGTCCTCTTCTCCCTCCAGTAATGGGTAAATAGCAGGATACACTGGGTTCTATAGCCTTGGATGGCAACTGGGATAAGAGAAGGACAACTCTGAATTCAAAACCTCCGGAGGGTCATTCTTTATTTGGCCCTTCAAAAAGTGTGGATGGTTCTGCACAAAACCTTCACCACTATAATCAAATCTCATGTACTGGTGTCGGGCTATCGGTTCCTAGGAACTGATCTGCTTGACCCTCATACGTCGAACTCGACTGGAGAGTCGATTATATATATATATATATATATATATATATATATATATATATATATATTTATATATATATTTGAGTAGATGATCTGTTTTTATTTATTTATTAAACAGTATATTTATTTATTTCCATTTACTGACCTGAATATTCGAGAAATCTTATAGGAAAAATATGCGCTCTCCGGCAGGATTCGAACCTGCTTCCCTTAAACCTTTCCATTTTATAGAAATATACAGAGTGACTGGGAAGTTACTCCCTATTTTATATATGATGGACTCTCCTATCTAACTATAATTTTTACAAAACGGGAGAGTCCATCATATATTAAAATAGGGAGTTCAGTCACTCTGCATATATCTGCTCAGTTTCGTATCCTAACGTAAACAAAGACAATTTTTAGATCAAATGAAAGAAAGAACATCATACTAATCGATAGGTACATTCATTGACTTTCGATTAGCTTTAAGAGAACGACTACAGGTGAAAGAAGTAATGACATAAGTAAAAAATATAACTTGAAAATTGGTTCGATCGCCATAACAATCCTGCAATGAAGATATGAGCTTGAAAAAGTGATCTAAAGTTATATAGACTGATGAATCAGCTTTAAACAGATTTGGGTTTGATGTTTCAGAGGTACATTGGAAGGGTAGGTGAAGAGTAAGAGTTAAACACGGAGCAGAGATTGTCATGGGTTGCATCTCCGGGAATGGTTTGGGATCTTTTATGATTCGTGATAATGATATTTCATCATTCTCAAAATAAAGATCTGAAACTTCATCATTCTAAAAACAGCCTTTCCACCACAAGCAAAGTAGCAGTAGTAAAAAGAACAAAACAGACAAGATGTATCTTCTTCGCTCCGTGAAAATCCATAGTTGACGGTTTCAAAGGCTTCCCTTAACCACGAAATTCTCAGAACAATTATAAACAAGTAATTTTAAAGAAACAAAAAGATACAATAACCTTGAAAACATTTAACACACACACACACACACACACACACAAAACCAATATTGTAAATAACATTTACGAAAAGAAAAATACACATTGTTGTCATTAATTTCAGCACATTTCTCAAAGTCTTATTGTTGTATGTTATTGTACGTTTTATTCATTTCATTTTCAGTATAAAAAAAGATTACTAATACATGTAACACGAGGTAACTTACATTAACAACGCAACATTCGGCCCCGTTACAGATCGTTGGATCGAGGGCGTAAAGTTTAAATACTTAACCAGGTTCGCACTGACGACAGTAGCACTGAAATGCGTGCTTTGTTTGCCAGTCTAATTGCCGAACGTCAACGTCATCGAGAACCCATAACAAAGATTGATGGAGAAGCAGTAAATTTAGTGGTCAATGGCAAGAAAAGCCGAAAACTTCACTGCTGAATTCAAATGTCATTAGCATTAACTTTAACCACGATTATTGTTTCATTTTCCCCTCCATTTGCTTTTCTTTTCTTTTAATATCCATCTTATACAAGGCCTAAGAGCCACTCAAGGTAGAGGTTACAAAAGGAATGTGCTGTATGAGTGATTAAGAGTATGGGGGATAGGTGGGGAAGATAAGGGTTAACCCTAGATTTGAAGAGGTTAGGATTGTAGTTGTCGGGAAAGCATCTTATCGGAAGTCAGTTCCACAAAGTAGCGGATCGTTGGAAGAACTGGTTTCATAAAGCCTATTCCTCGGGTTCCATAATTTATGTCTCCTTTTGTGTGCCGTGTCTGTTTACGACGTGGGCAATCATAGCTCCCCACAACTTCCTATCTCGAAGTATCCATTCGATTAAACACATTAGGTTGATCACTCACTGTTTTCTCTGCTTCTTCTTTCTTCAGTATGCCCTGAGAGTATTAAATTTTTGAAGTCTTCTTTCTTCATAATGTGCCTTAAAAATTGAAACTCTTTCTTTATAGTATACGCTGGTATATCAATAAGTTCGTAGCTTAATTATTAAAAAAAGAAGATTTTTTTACATAACAAATATTTATTTTTCCACATAATCGCCATTTCTGTTTTGTGAATGCTCTTAAACCAGAAGGGAATGTGAATCCCAGAAATAATACATTATACAGTGAAAATCTCAGATCAAAATTCTGTTAATTCTTTCAGGTACATTTTTGGGGGGTTATTTGTTAATCAGCTTGGATACGAGCTAAAAAATTGAGAGGAGAGAAACCTCTGTGCTCCTCAATATATGAAGATAAAAAAGATGGTATTAAAAATGACCTATCCCAGATATAAACAACACTTCAAGAATTTGAATGAAATTTAGCCCACGAGTTAATAACTATGACTTATCGGTCTACCCTTGTACACACCCAAATACACACGTGCTCAGATTAACATGTGTGTCTATAATAGAGCTTAACTCATAGCCTCCTGAAGCCTATTTATCATATATTTTGACCATTTTGCATGTTCGTATTTTCTTGATTTCAGATTAAAACTTGGAAAATTTACAATATATTTCAATGAAATTTTCACTTTCTAAAATCATAATACATAATTATAGTTGAGTTAGAAAAGAAGCAACGCTACGTAACATAGTGTATACTTCAATTAAAAAGCAGTAACCCCATGTAATATATTCTATATTCTAGTTATAAATGAAGTAACGCCATATAACATATTCTATGTTTTCATTATAAAATAAGTAACGTCGTGTAACGCATTCTATATCTTAATTATAAAAGAATATATATTTTATATTTCGAATATAGCAGCTCTTCTGAAAGTTTTTGAATGCAAGTGGTTGGGTTCCCTTTACACAGCGTTTGAAAGCATCAACATTGACAAATGACAGTAGTCTAATTCTAAACTTTATTTCAATAAATCACCACCCTTAAAACACTTAAACCGTTTTGGGGGGGAGTGCGGTCAGATATTGTTTCATTTACTTTTACTTTCCAAATTCTATGTACTGCTTCAGAGGCTTTGGGACGCAGTTAAAAAAAATTATTCATTACTGTAAGAATCGTAACATTTGTACTTATGACAAGATGACTAGGGTGGATTTTACAAATAAAATTTACAATGAACGGCCATTCGTAATAGAGTTAACCCTATAAGTTTAATGTGAAAAGCCTAGAAAGCAAATTTACTTTTTTGAATTTATAAACAAATTCTTCATCTGATACAAGACACAAAAGCCACTCGGTAGAATGTTAATGAGTGAGGTTGTTTTATGAGAATATGCGAAGGTGGCAAAAAGTGTAGATTATGAGGATATATAGAAAGATATTAGGTTCTTGCGATCAGGGAAGCATCTACGCGGGAACCTGCTTCACAAGGCATTAGTCCTTGGGAAGAAGCTGTCCGAATGAAAATTAATTCACATTTAGTATGTAATTTGGATATTAAAAATAAGTTGGAACTGCTTGGGCTGAAAAGTCGAAAAAAATTTATTAAAAATATATCCACCTAAAAAAAAAAACAAAAAAAACTTGGCTGCCAATATGACACGTGATTATTTTGGCTCCGCGCCCTTCCGCCAAAGAAAAACGCAGAGTAAGAAGAACAAAAAAGCCACCTTTTCAAAAAGGAAATTTTAAATTTAGCTACAAATTAACGGTAGAAGAAGGAAAATAATTTCGAAAATTGATTTATAATAATATATGTATTCTTCTCTCCATCGAAAAAAAAAAGAAAAGCAAATAAGAGAAAGATAGGCAAGGTACGGAGACAAAAATGAGGAAAGGAAGAAAGTGAGAAAAAAGGTACGAAAAAACAAAATGAAAAGCGAGTGAAAGGAAAAGAGGCAAGGTACGGAGACAAAAATGAGGAAAGGAAGAAAGTGAGAAAAAACAAAATGGTGCGAAAAAAATGAAAAAAAACAAAATGAAAAGGAGTGAAAAGGAAAAGAGGCAAGGTACGGAGACAAAAATGAGGAAAGGAAGAAAGTGAGAAAAAAGGTACGAAAAAACAAAATGAAAAGCAAAGTGAAAGGAAAAGAGGCAAGGTACGGAGACAAAAAAATGAGGAAAGGAAGAAAGTGAGAAAAAAGGTACGAAAAAACAAAATGAAAAGCGAGTGAAAGGAAAAGAGGCAAGGTACGGAGACAAAAATGAGGAAAGGAAGAAAGTGAGAAAAAAGGTACGAAAAAACAAAATGAAAAGCGAGTGAAAGGAAAAGAGGCAAGGTACGGAGACAAAAATGAGGAAAGGAAGAAAGTGAGAAAAAAACAAAATGAAAAGGAGGAAAGGAAAAAAAAAAAAAAATGAAAAGGAGAAAGTGAAAAAAGGAAAAAAGAAAAGCAAAAGGTAAAAGAGAAGGTACGGAAAAAAATGAGGAAAGGAAGAAAGTGAGAAAAAAGGTACGAAAAAACAAAAAGAAAAGCGAGTGAAAGAAAAAGAGGCAAGGTATGGAGACAAAAATGAGGAAAGGAAGAAAGTGAGAAAAAAAGGTACGAAAAACAAAATGAAAAGCGAGGAGGAAAGGAAAAGAAAGGAGAAAAAAGGTATGGAGACAAAAATGAGGAAAACTAGAAAGGGAGAAAAAAAATTACGGAAAAACAAAAGGAAAAGCGAGTGAATGGAAAAGAGATAAGGTATGGCGACGAAAGTGAGGAAAGGTAGAAAGTGAGAAAAAAGGTACGAAAAAACAAAAGGAGGAAAGGAAAAAGAAAGGAAGAGGCAAAAATGATGGCGACGAAAGTGAGGAAAAGGTAGAAAAAAAGAAAAGAGAAAAAGGTACGAAAAAATGAAAAAAAAAAAGAGTGAAAAGGAAACGAAAGGAAAAAGTATGGAGACAAAAAAACTAGAAAGGGAGAAAAAAATTAAAAAACAAAAGGAAAGGTATAATGGAAAAGCGAAAAAGCTACGATAAAACAAAAAGTAAAGCGAGTGAAAGAAAAGAGGCAAGGTATGGCGACTAAAGTGAGGAAAGGTACAAAAAAGAGAAGAAAAGGAGTGAAAGAAAAAAAAAATAAAAGGAAAACTAGAAAGGGAGAAAAAAAATTACGGAAAAACAAAAGGAAAAGCGAGTAATGGAAAAAAGAGGCAAAAATATGGCGACGAAAGACGAACAAACTAAGAAGAAAGGTAAAAAAAGTAAAAGAAAAGTGAGAAAAAAAATGGTACTAGAAAAAAAGCAAAAAACAAAAAAAAGCGAGGAATGGAAAAGAGGCAAGGTATGGAGACGAAAGTGAGGAAAGGTAGAAAGTGAGAAAAAAGGTACAAAAAAAAACAAAACAAAAGAAAAAAGCTACGATGAAACAAAAATAAAAGCGAGTGCAAAGAAAACAGGCAAGGAATGGCGACGAAAGTGAGAAAAGGTAGAAAGTGAGAAAAAAGGTAAAAAAAAACAAAACAAAAAAGGCTACGATAAAACAAAAATAAAAGCGAGTGAAAGAAAACAGGCAAGGAAAAAAAAAAGAAAAGGTAGAAAGTGAGAAAAAAGGCACGACGAAAATAAAAAGAGGAAAGGTAAAAAAAAAAAAAAAAAGAGTAAAAACCGACGAAAAACAAAAATAAAAGCGAATGAAAATAAAAGAGGCAAGTTATGGAGACGAAAGTAAGGAAAGGTGGAATGTTCGAAAAAAGCTATGAAAAAAACAAAAATAAAAGCGAGTGAAATGAAAAGAGGCACGGTATGGCGACGAAAGTGAGGAATGGTAGAAATGAGTAAAAACCGACGAAAAAAAAAAAGAAAAGCGAGTGAAAGGAAAAGAGGCAAAGTATGGAGACGGAAGTAAGTAAAGGTAGAAAGTGAGAAAAAAGATACGATAAAACAAAAATAAAAGCGAGTGAAAGGAAAAGAGGCAACATATGTTGACGAAAGTGAGGAATGGTAGAAATGAGAAAAAGGTACTAAAAACAAAAATAAAAGCGAATGAAAGGAAAAGAGGTAAGGTATGGAGACGAAAGTAAGGAAAGGTAGAATATTCGAAAAAAGCTACGATAAAACAAAAAGAAAAGCGAGTGAAATGAAAAGAGGCAAAGTATGGAGACGAAAGTGGGGAATGGTAGAAATGTGTAAAAACCTACGAAAAAACAAAAATAAAAGCGAGTGAAAGGAAAAGAGACAAGGCATGTCGACGAAAGTGAGGAAAGGTAGAAATGTCTAAAAACCTACGATAAAACAAAAAGAAAAGCGACTGAAAGGAAAAAAGTCAACATATGTCGACGAAAGTGAGGAATGGTAGAAATGAGTAAAAACGTACAAAAAAACAAAATAAAAGCGAATGAAAGGAAAGAGGCAAAGTATGGAGACGAAAGTGAAGACAGGCAGAAGGTAAGAAAAAAGGTATGAAAGAACAAAAAGAAAAGCGAGTGAAAGGAAAAGAGGCAAGGTATGTAGACGAAAGTGAGGAAAGGTAGAAAATGAGAAAATCTAGAAAATAATAGAAAGAAAAGTGTGTGAAAGGGAAAAAGGCAAACTATGAGCACACAATGGAGGAAAGGTAGAATGTGATAAAAATAACTAACAAAAAACAAAAAGTAAAGCGAATGAACGTGACAGAGGCAATGTATGAGAGTGAGGAAATTTAGAGGGTACATAATAAAAAACGTGATGGTAATACAAGCAAAGCCTAATTTTTTTGATAAAGGAACTTCTGAATTTAGGTGACCAAGAACAGTAGAAGAAAATAATTTCGATAATTGATTTATTATAATCTATTTGTTCTCCCTTCGAAAAATATGGCCTGAAATTATTAAGGAATGCTTTTTGTTGGAAAATTAAAAGCACTTCGAAATCGCTTAGTGGATAAACATTTTTTTTCTTCATTTTAAAATCTTTATCAAGGTTTCAAAATTCTCTGAAACCCTCTGTTTTTACCCTAGGGATAAAGATCTATTTGTTACGAATATTAAATATTGAATAAAATATTCAAATATTGAAACTCTTTGTTTCAAATAATGATGTCTTTGTTTCAAGTACATCGATTAGTCATTTTAAATTTCGCCGACGCAGACAAAGGTTTTATATATTCCGTTGAAAATGCTGAACGATAGGGTTCATTGTTGATTGGCCGAAAGTGAATGTCGTGATGAAATGACAGGCCCAACCTCACCTGAAGGATTGCAAAAGTGGATGAAAATAAGAAGTAGCAACACGAAGATCTAGGAATGGCCAGCGAAATTTGGGATAGGATGGGAAGTGATCGATCGATTGCGAAGTTAAAAAAAAAATCTTTAATCAGATACCTCACCCCCCACTCACCACCACCACTCTGCTACATCTCAGTTTTCATAAAGTAGTATTAAGATAGCGAGGGTCATGATGCACTGCCCGAAACCTCCAATCGGGCTTCTCAAGGTCATGGGTAGTACAGACCGGCTCTGTATAGAAGAGTAACATGAAACGAAAAAGGGTTGACAAAAAGGGAAAGAGCATTTTTTTTTTCAGAAAAAAAATGGAAAAAAAATAAAGCGAGCGATAGAAAACAAACGTTTGTGTGTGTGTGTGTGTGTGTGAAAGAGAGAGAAAGAGAGAGAGAAAGAGAGAGAGAGAGAAATGTAGCAAAGTGGGAAAAAGCGAAGAGAAAAAGAAAGACATATACAACGAAAAACACAAATTTGAGAAGAAAGTAAAAGAAAAATTCAGAAAAATAAAAGAAACGGGTAACATAAAAAGAGAAAGCGAGTGAAAAGAAACAGAAAGCAAGACAGTGAAAGAAACTTAGAGAGAGAGAGAGAGAGAGAGAGGAGAGCTAAAATAACAGAAAGCAAAACAAACTAAAAAAAAACAACAAAAAAAAAAAAACAGAAGTACGAGGCGTGCTGAAAAATTCTCAGGCCGACCAAGAAGCCATTCAAAAAAAATTCTGATGTTTGGTCAGATTTTGGGGTGTGATTTAAGAACATTTCAGCAACATCACGTAACAGTGAAAACTAAACGAAGAAGAAAAAATGAGAAGAAATTGAAGAAAAGATAGACGGGTTGAAGGTCAAAAATCTTTTAAAAAGTATAAAATCGAGAAAACTTAATTGAAAAAGAATAGCGACCAATAGAAATAGAGAGTAAGAAAGTAAAAAGAAAGAAAGGAAAAAAAGAAGGAAAAAGTTAGAAAGAAAGTAAAAAAGAAAGTAAATAAAAGAGAAAGTAAGAAAAACGAAAGAAAGAAAAGCAAGAAAGAAAAAAGCAAGCAAGCAAGAAAGATCAAAGAAAGTAAATGAAGTAAGAAAAGAAAAAAGAGAGAATAAAGAAAGCAAGTAAAGACAGAAAAGAAAAAAGAAAGCAAGAAAAAATGTATAAAATTTCAACATAAGCAAAATGAAAACGTTAAAAAAGAAAAGAAAGTTAAAAGATTTATGAATGCAGGAATAAAATAAAAAATGAAAAAAAAATTCAACAAAAGAAAGAAAGTAAAGAGAAAAAAGCAGGGGAAAAGAAGGAAAAGAAAAAAGCTAACAGGAAAAACGTTTTGGTGGAGAACGTGTGAAATAAAGTGATTATTTATTCTTTTGTTGGGTCATGTTTCAGTAACTTTCAAGGTTTGGGCAATCCTAGATGCAAAGGAATTGGTTTCTTCATTTTTCACTGTCTTTTATCAATGAAACTATTTATTTACTGAGATAAAGAGTTTATTTTATGAGCAACTCGGCCAGCTGCAAAAAAAAAAAAAAAAAAAAAAAATTGTATTTACAGTAAAGTAATGTGAAAAAGAAATCGCAAATGCATATACATTCCAAACGGTTTATGTAACTCTTGGTATCACGGGTAGGATTTATGAAAGAAATACGACAAAATTTTCATTCACGCTAATCACTGCAAATTCTGGCAGGCGGAAAAAAAATGTAAGCAGCCCATTTACTCCCTAGATGATAATTTGTTTTTTAATCATTATTATTTTACGAGCAGAGTACCCGTAAAAAATGACGGGTTTATTTAAATAGGAATCAGCAATTCTACCTAGCAATAGAGTACATGTGTGTTCTACGTTGGATCAAAATGTTGCTTCTTGAAAATTCTTCTTGGGATCAGTGTAATATCTGTGTTCCCTGGGAAAATGTCTGACACATACGTACACATAGGCACACATACATATGTGTGAATGTGTGCGTGAAAACAATAATAAAGACTTTAATTTGCCAAAAAGGCGACCCACCGGGGTAATTCTAGAAATTCTAGATCACAAAATTATGAAAACAATAGTAATTATTGATAATTAAAATGAAATA
This sequence comes from Acanthosepion pharaonis, assembly GCA_903632075.3. Taxonomy (NCBI): domain Eukaryota; kingdom Metazoa; phylum Mollusca; class Cephalopoda; order Sepiida; family Sepiidae; genus Acanthosepion; species Acanthosepion pharaonis. The sequence goes on along the minus strand of CAHIKZ030004712.1, from coordinate 1,408,063 downwards.
CTTCACTTTTATTAAATTTAATTATTAATACAAACAAAGAAAAAAATAAGCGAACTATTTTAATTATTAATAATTATATATATATATATATATATATATATATATATATATATAAAAGTGAACATTGAAAGTCAACACTTAAGGCGACCTGACTGTTTCGTGCTAGACGAAACAGACTGTCGATTCTAAGTGTTGACTTCAATGTTCACTTTTATATTTACACACGCTCTATCTCTGAAATTGAGCACTTTATACCATTTATATAGCACACCTTAAGACTATATATATATATATATATATATAGAGAGAGAGAGAGAGAGAGAGATACAGGATGTATCAAATATATATTATTGTTACATTTTCATAGATATTCCATACAGTAAATGTTAGAAGTATTATGGGACAGATGTAGTATTAAAAAAAACAGAAATATTACCTTGTTTATCATATAGATTACTACAAAATATATTTTGCTCTTGTTATAAAATAAAATAAGACATATCTCGGCTGATTTACAGGCAAATACTGAGGAGCGAGAGTCGGATGTGAACGGGACAAAGCCCCGTCACAAATAACCATTATCTTCGTTTACAAATTTTCCCGACACACGAGTTCCGGTCGAAAAATAAAATAATATTTAAAGTGTTCTATTTTTCGTCCAATAAAAATGCTTCCCTCCTAATTATACTCACTTCGTTTTTCGAGGCTGTCAAGCCATAAAAAAACGCTATAAAAGGGGTCACACGGAAGTTCAACAGGCAGTCCACAGGTGCCCAGGGTAGAGACCTGTCACGGTCCAGCTGCTGTCAGCAGGGGAGCGTCAACCACCGTCAACATGTGTGAACTACTATGAGAGATCGACCTAGATCCGAAAGCCGGCTTATGAACTTTACCACAAGGTAGCTGTCCCAACTGCTGTTATCGTGTTTCTTTCTTGCAACCATACGCTTGTCTATAACACTGGTGTCAGAAGCGTACAACAAGAGAAATATGGCCGACTACACGAGCTTCACCCGAGCCGAACTATTTACTCTCATCAAGGAACAGAAAATATTACTATTCAAATTGAAAACGGGACCAACACAGCCTTCCGAAGCCACGATACAGGAAATTCAAGTCGACATAAACGACATGCTGACTGCCCTAAAATCAACTACTTCAACACCTCCCACCGCTCAAACAAACGGCGATTACAACTTAATGATGCGCCAACAAACTATACGCGACATATTGAAGCTAGAAAGAACTTTTCACCCTGGACATGACGTGAACCGATTCATCACGGCCCTAAACAAAGCATACACAATCCACGTCACGCCAGAACGCAGCACCTATCCCAGACTGGAATGCGAATTCGTCAAGTCTGCTAAAGATTTACTGGACCAAAGTATCTTTCAGCAGATAGTTGACTCCAAAAAGGACATATCCACCTTCGAACAACTGAAGGAATACTTATTAGGAGCCCACGGAAGCCAGATGACTAACTTCCAACACCTCAGTCAAGCCTGGGATCTGGAACGGCGAGACGGCGAAAAATTAACAGATTTCGCGGGTCGACTCGAAAACACCCTTAGAGAGGCAGCCGTCCACATAAAAAACAAATACAAAAAAGACAAAAATACAGACTTAACAGTCGATGGACTTATTTCCATCATCGGCGCTATGCTAATGAGCGAAAAGGTGAAAATTTGGAACTCAAATCTTTACCCACATCTCGTCAAGACAATGGACAACCCCTATTCAGCCATTGGTATAGCCTCCGAAGATCAAATATACCTTGATCGCGGTGTAAAATCCAACGACACGACTTCGCACAACACTGTGTAATTCACACAGAAACCACAGCGGTCAAACCAAAGAAACGCACCACTCCGACCCAGCAGCCAACCAAACCCACAGCAGACGGGCCTCACCAACCCTCCCGAACATGGCCACCATCCGACACGCAGAAACCATCAGCACACACCACGAATCAACGTGTGCAAGAACTACCTCAGAGGTCGCCCCTGCCACCATGGACGCAACTGCCTATATCGCCACCCACCTCGCACTCGGGCACAACGAATGATAACATACAAACCATAAATGATGTGGAACAGGATTTTCGCTTCGGGCAGGACGAGATGTGATGCCTCGTTCACCATGCCCCTATGTCAGCTATCACACCTTCAACTTTCACGGACTCGCTCACCATTCACCGCTCGTCCAGTCCACCTTCAACTTCGGGGACATCACCTTCTCTGGCGTCGCAATGCTAGACTCTGGATGCTTCACCTGCATCGTACCAATATCTCGATTACCCAGAGAAGCCAAGAAACTCATGACCCGCTCCGACGTCTCTAGTAAAAGGAATCAACGGCAGCACCACCTCCTTCGGCGAACTGACTTGCGATATCACCATCGGCAGTCGAGACTCACCCACATTCAAAAAGGTTAACGTGCTGGTAACTACCCAAACCACACCGATCCCGATCGGCCAAAATATCCTATGTCACAACACGCTCGATTCCTATCTAATAGACAACCAAAATGCGACTATAGAATTCAGACGCACACTTTCCTCGGGATACACAACACACACAGCCGCACTCATATCACCGTCATCGTCAACCAACGATCCAGCATATGGCGCCCAAGCTGACATCATCCAAAACCAGCCTACTATGGAATTACAGCCCAACATCCAGACACTGGATCAAAAGCTAACCTGGCTAAAGCATAACACGGGGCTATCGCTACCAAACCACCTGTACCGAGACGAACTAGAGGCCACAGCAAACTTACTCATTCGGTACGCTGACATTATCGGCACAGAAAGCAGCAGCAAAGGCACATTCATCCGACCCATCCGCATACCAACCAACGGCCAGTCTCGCAGCCAGAAACAACACCCGATAGCCCAGGCTTTGGAAGCAGACGTAGATAATGAAATTAAGCGTATGGCTGATGAAGGTATCATTGAAAACTGCAGCGACCCCAAAGGCTTCAATAGCCCTGTATTTGCCATACGCAAGAAAAACGGATCGATTCGTGTCGTTGCTAACTTTAAAAGAACCCTCAACAAGGTCTTAGTCGATCTTGACCCTTACCCAATGCCAAGGATCGACCACTTGTTCAACAAAATCGGCAAAGGAAATAGATATTTTACTACCCTCGATCTACGCAGCGGCTACTGGCAAATTGAGATCGACAAGCGAGACCGATACAAAACAGCATTTACATGGAAGGACCAATGCTATCAATACACGCACCTGGCCTTCGGCCTTACATCTGCCGGACAAATCTTCTCCCGTTGCATAGCAGAAGCCCTAGCCACGGTCACATCCCGTGACAACATTTCTTCTTATATCGACGACAACCTGGTCCACGCTAGGACATTTAGGGAGTACATACTTTCCCTCGAACAATTTTTTACTGCCCTCCGAAAATTCGGACTCAAGCTGAATCCCGATAAATGTTCCTTCCTCGCATCAGAGGCAAAATTCCTCGGGCGCATAGTAAACAGCGAAGGATTCAAGGCTGATCCAGAATACGTTCGTGCCATCGGGGAAATGAAACCTCCAACATCAAAAAAGGAATTACAAAGCTTTATCGGCCGTTTAGTGTGGATCAGACAATTCCTAGAGACACGTCTTCCCGAACAAATCAGGTCAGATATGTTTTCAAAACTTATGGGTCCCATACACGAACTCAACAAGGTTAATAAACCGTTTGTCTGGACGCAAAATGCCGACAGAGCCTTCAAAAAAATCAAGGATCGTCTCTCTTCGCCACCCGTCATCTCGTTTCCAGATTTCTCCAAACTTTTCACACTCACCACCGACGCCAGTGACGTCGCATGTGGAGCAATCTTAATGCAAGAAGCCGACAACGGGAAGAAAGATATCATAGCGGTCGCTTCCCATAAATTCAACTCCACGGAACAGAACTGATCTACGACGGAACGAGAGGCATATGCAATAAAGTGGGCGATATTGAAATTTGATTATTTCCTTCGCAACCGCCCCTTCGTCATCTTCACCGACCACAGATCGCTGACATATCTGGAGCAACGAGAGTTCAATAATGCCAAAATACGACGATGGCAAGAAGAAATTTCATGTTATAAATTCGTCTTGGAATATGTTGAAGGCGAATCAAATGTATGGGCTGACATGTTCAGCAGAGGTAGCGGACATAAGAAAACGAAAGCCCCGAACGACCCTACACCGGCAGGCAGGACACGCGAGGCAAGCAGTTCAGACCTCCGCGTATACATCCCATCTTGGTGCCTCGGCGAGTTTAACGGTTTACAGCTCATTCCCAAAACTCACACACCACAAAACGCCCGCACCCACAAGCGCGTCGCCAACGCATTCTTCGCCTATCACTCCACCACCACCATACCCACTGAGAGAATCTGCAACCACTTCGGCATCGCAGATGAACAACAGAAGGACGACGCCCTGGCGAAGATCATCAGCGCCCTCCAGTCACCCACTCCAAGCGAACCTCATATCGATCCTGACGACCACCGAGCTACGCTTTTCAAAAAATATTTGCGCCAATTTTTTCTAGAACCAGGCACCTCCGTTTTGATGATAAGAGACAGTAAACACTCTCCGAGATTGGTTGTACCATACAAACTACGACCCAGATACCTCTACCAGGCACACGAGAGCAACAACCACTCAGGTGTTACCCGTATGCGAGAACTCCTTTCCAGCTACTGGTGGGAATTCAAAAACCGCGACATCAAGGCCTATGTCGATTCTTGCGACACGTGTGCTAAGTGCAAGGGCAACTACGGTAGACGTACCCACTGGCCCATTGGCCACTGCAAACGAAGAAAGATACCATTCGATCTCGTCTTTATAGACTTTGTCACAATGCCCAACTCAAAGGGAAAACGATACATCCTAACCATCTTGGATAGCTTCAGCCGACATTTTACAGCCATACCATGCGCGAGAGACCGTGCTATCGACGCCGCCCGCGGATTGTACCATTTCTTCCTTCGACACAGAGAGATTCCACGCATAGTATCCTCTGATCAAGGCACACACTTCACTGGAGAAGTCTATCGACAAATCTGTAACCAGATGTCAATCACGCAAGAACTTCACTGTCCTTGGCGCCCGCAAAGCTCAGGAAATATCGAGAGACAACATCGCACGATGAAGAACGCACTTTATATGTTATACGAAGACAGGAACTGTGAATGGACAGACGTTCTAGAATCTGTCGTTTCGTCCATAAATGCCACGACCAACAGCGCCACAGGTGTCTCCCCGCACTATGCCATTACCGGCGGTCACCCCAACATCGGCCTACCTACACTACACAGAAAAGAAATCACAAGCGACGATCCTGGAGCATATGGAATGCAAATTAATGCTCTGCTAAAGTAGGTTCACCACCACGTCACCCTGGCCAACGATGAAGTTGACCAGAAACTTGAGACTAACTTAAATCGCCTCACATACAAGGACCCAATACAAGTAGGCGACAAGGTTTTACTTCATCGGCCACACTCAACTGTCGCCCAATCCTCCCATCTGCCCTGGATAGGAAATTACACCATTATAAAAACGAACAATATGATGTGTCAGGGGCAAAACGATAATGGTGATACAATCTGGATTCACCGTGCACATATCCGACGACTGGCTCCACGCCCAACACATCTTTCCAATACAATCCCTCTGCCTCCACTATGTAACAGTCACCAGGATCATTCTCCTCCACATCTCTCGGGGACACATAATTCAGCAAATAACTCCATACGAAAACAAATGCCAATTAGAAGAACACGAGGACAACTTCCCACACGCTTCAGAGACTTTATCATGAATTAATCACCCAAATATACACGAATAACGCTTACTGTAAATCAGACCGAAATTTGGGGGAACCTTTTTATAAAATAAAATAAGACATATCTCGGCTAATTTACAGGCAAATACTCAAGAGCGAGAGCCGGATGTGAATGGGACAAAGCCCCGTTCCAAAATGACCATTATCTTCGTTTACAAATTTTTCCGACACACGAGTTCCGGTCGAAAAATAAAATAATATTTAAAGTGTTCTATTTTTCGTCCAATAAAAATGCTTCCCTCCTAATTATACTAGCTTCGTTTTTCGAGCCTATCAAGCCATAAAAAACGCTATAAAAGGGGTCACACGGAAGTTCAACAGGCAGTCCACAGGTGCCCAGGGTAGAGACCTGTCACGGTCCAGCTGCTGTCAGCAGGGGAGCCTCAACCACTGTCAACATGTGTGAACTACTATGAGAGATCGACCTAGATCTGAAGCCGGCTTATGAACTATACCACAAGGTAGCTGTCCCAAACCCTCACGTTCCTGTTGAAATAAACCACGTAAATCTATTTCTGCTGTTGTATTTTTTTCTTGCAACCATACGCTTGTCTATAACACTCTGGGTGCTTATGTATTATAATCTGTGTGTGTATGTATTGTCTTTCGCAAGATGTCATCATCCCATCCCATTAAAATACATAGGACGCATGGCTGGATAAAGGCGTTGGTTAGATCCAGTGACAGACCCAAAGGAATTCAAATGTATCCATGTTGTCTATTCCAACGTAATTTCATTAAAAACAAAATAAATTGAATAACATATGTATTTTTTCCTCGGTAATTTTATAATTTTAAACTTAATAGAGATTAAATTTAGATTTTAAAATGGGTAATTTTTTATTTTTAATTTTAATTTCAAATTTTATCATATAATTCAATACTTATTAGTTAGAATAAATTCTATTTTAGTATAACCCCAACCTTAAAGCTATTATAACCTTACTTCGTTGTCAAGTTTTTTGAATTCTCGTAAACTTTTATTTTGATTGGTCATTCAAGCTTATGCAACAGCGTTTCCCCTTGCGAGGGGTGGTTAATTAATTTGAACCTTTTAAAACCCTTTATTCTACATTCAACATCATCATTTGATAAGACACCAGAGGGGTTGAAACAAAATGGCTATTTTTGTAGTGATTTTATAACATATTTATGTTATAATTTCTAAATAAATAATTATATATATATATATATATATATATATATATATATATATACAGGATGTATCAAAAATACTTTTACAAACTTTGGAGGCGGATTCCTCAAAACCAATACAAGGAAAAAAGCCCATATAAACCTGTGTTCACAAATCGTTCGTGTTTGAGTTATTAAGTTTAAAGTTTACGGTAAACGCTGTTAAATGTACAATCCAAGATACAATACTTTTACAAACTTTGGGGGCGGGTTCTTGGCACCAAAACAAGGTCAAATGTCCATATGAAAATATGTCTAAAAAGCCATTGTTGTACCTGAAAACAGCAACTCATAAATGTTCAAAATGTCTCCCGCTTACTTCTACACTGGCGGACCCTTTCAAATACTCCCACAGAGTGTCGAATGGTTTCACAGACCCCCATGAGACGTTGATGAAGCGTCTCTGCATTATCAATATCTGCTGCCTAAAGCAATTGTTTTAGGTGGCCCAACAGAAAAAAAAATCTTAAGGACTGAGGTCGGAGGAGTGTACAGGCCATAGAACCAGCCCTCTCCTACCTATCCATATTTCATGGTAGATGTCAGCCAGTGTATCGCGAACAATGTGATTAAAATGTGCTGGACCCCCATCATGCATGAACCACCTGCGTCTTCGTATTAGCAGAAGTACATCCCCTAGCAGGCCTGGAAGTGTGTTCGAAATAAAGTCCCTTTAGACAGCTCCTGTAGAACGAATTGGGAGAACATATGAACCTACCAGACAATCCCCTACAATTCCAGCCCACACATTAATCGTAAACTGATACTGGTGTCTAGCCTCTATTGTAAAAAAGATGACGCTTATCCTATTATAACTGTGCTTGTTTCGCGCTTCGTTACTTCGCACGACCGTTACGCCCTGCCAATACCTCATAAATAATGAACTATTCTGTTTTGATTGCGTGGAAAGAGGGTGAAAAGACACGTCTTGGTTTCAGTGAGAAAATGAAAGAAAGACGTGAAGATAGAAATGGAGAGAGAGAATCAGATTAAGCTGATAAGAACAAATACTTTTGATCTTGGCCAAAAGGCCAAGAAGTGATTGTACTTTCTTGCCGCTCCACGCTGGCAGGATGTAACAAAAGGTCAGTTTCATTGTTAATTTAAAATGATAAATAAACTTGAAACTAATGTTTGTTTTGGTGCAGATCTCTGGTGTGTTCTAGATTGAAACCTTGCATCGTTCAGTTGCGAGTCAACCTTTGTTGATTTTTGACGTTTTGTCCTTAAATGCCTTAAAAATGGATAACGAAAAGTTGCACTTTAACCATATTATGGTCTATGAATTTCGGAAAGGAGTAAGTGTCGGAACTGCGCCAAAAAAAAAAATCAGGAGGTTTATTTAGATCGTGCTGCATCTCTTCGGACGGTCAAAAATTCGTTTGGCAGGTTTCGCCAGTGTAATTTTTAACCTGAACGATCAACCACACCCCGGGCGACCTTCTGTCGATGAAGACGCTCTGCTTGCTATCCTGGAGAATAAACCAAATATTTCAACGGAAAAGATTGCTAAGAGTTTGAAAATCGATACCACAATAGCCTCTTGTCATTTGAGAGACTTGGGTTCGTTTCCAAACTCGATATGTGTGTGATACATTCTCTGACAGAACACAAGTTCAATTGAGTTTCTGTCGCGATTTCTTTGCTGTTACTCCACGAAAAGGAGTCGTTCTTGGATAGAATTTTCAAAGGCGATGAAAAAAATGGATCGTTTGTGATAACGTTCGACGCAAACAGCTGGAAACATGGTTCTGAATGTGCAGAACCTGTATCAAAAGCGAGCTTGCATTCAATGAAGATTTTACTGTTCGTTTGCTGGGGTTACAGAGGGATAATTCATTCTCAGCTTCTTCATAAATACAAGTGAATATTGCGGCCAACTCACCAGCCTCATTCATGAGAACCGGTTGATTTCGAAAAGGTATCATATTCATCACGACAAGATCGTATGTTGCAAAACAGACCTTCTTTTTGTGTGCCATGTCATTCAGGACGTAGACGATCATGGCTCTCCACCTCCCTCTATCCCTTGCAGCTCACAACGAGTTCCTTCCCACTGCTTCCTCTCCCAGGCCAGGTTCTGCCATCCACTTGCTTAAGTCCGCCAGGTATGTCACGCGTTATTTTTCCTTTGTCTCTCTCTCAATGTTCACTTATATAAATTGAACTGCACCACATATTTGATTTAAAAGAACGACGTGCAAATTTTCGGGATAACAACTGAGACGTTACTCTATTTATTGAGCTATTTAGTGCATGCCACAATGACTGATAAACTCCTATAAAAAATCTCAAATTGCCTTATTAGTAAAAAAGAAAACGCACTCTCTTAAATTTAAAAAAAAATTCAACCTTAGTGTTGCGACTGCACACTCCAAAAGTTTGTATCCGTTAACAATAAAACATTTCAAAAAAACATATTTCGATTTGTATTTCATTTTTTCGTCTTGGATGCTACCTGAATTTTACCAAAAACAAAATAATTTCTACGCCTGAAGATGACTGAATGTACAGTTGAAAGTACTTGCGTATTAAAGAAAGACCTTATACAGCTTATAATTTTTAAAAACAAGGATCATAACATTCATCGAGTGATTTATAGGTTAATGCACCTTTAAAATTTTGTTTGCGAAGGGATTTCGCCATTTTATATCATTAACTTTACTAATCTACTTTTTGTATGAATGATTCATTGTAATATATATATATATATATATATATATATATATATATATATATATATATATATATATATAGTCTAGTGAGATGAAATAGGCAAGACTATCATTGGCCTGCGAAGACGTTTGAAGATGAAACAGTTTATTAAATTTCATTAGAACCCTGAGAATAAATATGAGGAAGTCGGAAGTAGTTGAAGATGTTTATGCATCCGTTAAGCTTGTTTTATTGCAGCAGCTAAAGTTTCTACAGTTCAACATTCCTATAACAGTCATCTTAGATTTATTGATATTTACTAAACTTGCACTCGTCGAGAAAAGGATCAAAGAGCAGTTGGGAGACATTTTGCTCGTCTTATCTTCTAAGTTGCAAAAGTCCACCTCTCTTTAAATATCAGACTTCGAAAATTTCGTTACTTTTTTTGCTATGTTTTAAATCCCGATCCCTTGACAGCCAGTGAGAATAACGTAATGCTCTCAGCAATGAAGCAAACAGATTTATTTAGGGTTTATCCCTTTGACAGTTAGAAAGGTCAGACTTGTTTATTTAGATAACCTATTTAAATAAAACACCAATAACTATGTTTTAACGAGAGAGCCTTAACATTATTATTTTAATAGCATAGCACCCGTAAAAAACTACGAAATTGTTCACGTATAGATAAATTATACATATATATATATATATATATATATATATATATATATATATATATATATATATATATATATCTTTAGTATAAATATATTTAATTCAAGAAAAAGCGCCTATGTCGAATGAAATTTGACTGACGATTCTGTACAATATTTTCTGCTTTTGATAATTTAAAAAGAATACAGCATGAGGTATCATCACCAGTTGCAGTAACAGCAAAAGTAGTAGTAGTAGTAGAAGTAATATTGCCAGCAGCAGTTGCCTTCTTCTAGTGAATATTCAGACACTGTAAAGTTTATTTTGAGTATTTGTATAAGCAATAACCGCTTCCTCCTTTTCCATTTCCTTTCGCGTGTACACTAACGAAATAAAATTATAAGATCTATTATAACATTGCTAGTTTTACTTAGTCTTATTAGCTAGGGTGTTTCACACCAAAATAAATCAACGATAATAAACGGCGGAGTGAAGGATTTTAATCAAATAGTAATATTCTTCATGTGGAAATTTCAAATAATAATTAACTGTACTTAAATAGCAGAATGTCTACAGACTTGTACCCAACTTAATAACTAAACTAATTACGACAATGTCCCCAGAAAACAAGCTAATGAAAGTGAGATGCGAATCCAAATCTGACCAGAAGCTACACTTTTAAATTTCCGTGATGGCAAAATCGGTTGATTGAAAAATCAGTTAGTTAACTCTTTAAGCGCGCAATAAAAAGGATTCTTACTATTATGTCATTACCATATTTATTCCATTTTACTATTGTTACTTTTTATCGAAATAATTGTTTTTCCCAGAATATTCATTTTTATTATCAGTCACAGCGTCGCTTTAAACAGGCTCAGAATCAAGGATTATGGAAAAAGTTTTGTCCGAACATCCAATTGATTGATAATATATTCACTTATAGAGAGCGATAAGTTGTAGAGGATTGTATTTTTTGTTAACATTAATTTTTATAAATGACTCAAAATATTTTTTATAAAATGTAATATTAAGAGGTAATAAAAATACTAATAAAATAACAGTTAAAATCTTTAATCTAAAAAGCAACAATAATATTTACTAAAAACTAAGAAATGACCGTGAAAACGTTCTATCTAAAAGGGAACAATAGTATTTAGTAAAACTAGTAATAAAAAATTAGTGAAAATCTTTTGTCTAAAAAGTAACGATAATAAGACAAAAACTAGGACTAAAATAATAATAGTGAAAATGCATCATTTAAAAAGCAACAGAAATAAGATTTGAAAAAACTAAATATAAAATGTTAATAGTGAAAGTGATCCTGTATTTGAGATCATGGTAGGATGCGACACACGGTATGGGTTATAGAAAATGTAGGACGTACATTTTGGGGATCCTGAAGCTTAAACAGATTTGTCGTAAGAATCACTGAAAAACCCTTTGACTTATTCAGCTAGAAAGAGATCAGGTTAAAATCGTTTTGTGTGAGCCCCACTATGTCTTCCCAACTGAGCAATGGTAAGAGGAAAAGATCATTCAGGTCTTCAGTAATGGTAACAACATTCATACTCTGTCTTCCATCTTCAAAGCCCATTCAATAAACATCAAGAGAACGGTGAATAAGTTTAAAAAAGAGAGAACAGTAGAGAGGAAAACTGGATCAGGAGGTCACAAGAGGAAGAGGGATCATCATACTTAGAGATAAATACATTCTTATTGTTCCAAGTAGAGTTCAATAGTGTTATAAAAACCTTGGAGAATTCCAGTAATATATCTTTAATCATTTCTGAGATACAACGTTTCAAATCTTAATCAATTTTCTTGTTGCACGGTTTGGACATTTTTGCTGTTACACTCGGTATATATTATTTCGTTTATATAGTTGCAAGTTTATACTACGAAAAAGATGAGGCAAATAAATGTTGAACCGGAATCAAGGGTCAACAAAGAATCCGTTTTGCTCTCAGACCTTTTCACCTCGAAGTCATTTTTATTTAAGTTTCCCACGCATTGCAAATTCATTTTGGTTGTTTTGTTTTTTTTTAACTCCTAATCTTTTTTCAGCAAACCGGATTTTAAAAGCAAACAACAGATTCAAGCAGAAATATCTTAGTGATGTATACCTAGGTTAGTTTGGTATAAGGCCACAAATGTGGAGCAGCTTGTGAGAATCGAACTCACTATACAATTCGAAGAGGTGCTGAAAATTCCCAGGGTAGCCAACTTGCAAAAATCAGGCCAAATCACTAAATCTCAGATTTTTTAGTGCTGATAGCGAACATAGAAAAGAAACTACAGAAACTCCTGCAGAAGATAGCAAAGGAAAGCGAGAAGAAAGGACTAAACATCAACTGTAAAAAGACAGAATGTATGATTGTCGACAAATAAAACAGCCGAAGATGCGAATTACAAATTGTAGATACCAAAATTAAACTAATGCAAAAAATTTAAATATCTAGGAAGTGCTGTAGTAGAAAGATGTTTTCCGAAAATTAAGCAAAGTATTAAGAAAACAGGAAAATTTCATTGAAAACAAAAAGTATTGAACTTTTATGTAATATTGGTGCTCCTATTTGACAGTAAATACTGGACTATCTCATCCCAGATGAAAAAGAGGCTTGAAACAACAGAAATGTGATCCTACAGGGGGATGTTGGGAATACCATGGACTGAACATGTGCGCAGTAACGAAGTTTTAAAGAAAATGGACACTTATGCATAGCATCAAAAAGAAACAGCTGAAATTTCTAGGGTACATAATGAGGAAAGAGGGCTTGGAAAATTTGACACTCGTAGGACATAGTGAAGGCAAGAGGAATACCATGGACTGAACATGGGCGCAGTAACGAAGTTTTAAAGAAAATGGACACATATGCATAGCATCAGAAAGAAACAGCTGAAATTTATGGTGCACATAATGAGAAAAGAGGGCATGGAAAATTTGACACTCGCAGAACGTAGTGAAGGCAAGAGGGAAGAGAGGAAATCACCGCATAACCTAGCTAACGAGCTTGTGGTTGGCAGAACAGAGATTAGGAGAGCTGACAAAAAGACAAACTTTGCTAAGCGCTACAAAGGACAGGAAATTATGGAGAACCATGATCAGACAGATCCTGAAGGAATTACATATTATCACATCACGGCGAGGCTAAGCACAAGGGCACTTAGTTGATATGTAGATTAAACTATTAATAGTTAACAATTAGGTCTTCACTTAGTGCTTCAGGCTTGTACTAATATGCTTAGTGAATATTTAGTGTGAGGAAAAGTTTCCAGCGTTTATAAAGGGTGTTCCAATAATTTTGGCCGATTTTAAATGTGAATTAAGTTTAAGGGTCTAATGATTTTTTTCTTTTTCTTTCAGATTTGGCAGACATTTGGGCAATATTATTTTTCACACATAATTGCCATGACTTAAATAACATGGTCCAATAGAAAAATAAATAAATTTTCACAAATAACACTGATTTATCTACTGTTGACTTTGATCCGTCTTAATGAAACACGCCCAAATGTCTGCCAAGGGTGAAAGAAAAAAAAAATCATTAGACGCTTAAAATTCACAGTTAAAATCGGCCCAAATTATTGGAACACCCTTTATAAACGCTGGAAACTTTTGCTCACATTAAATATTCACTAAGCAGATTAGTACAAGTGAAACCTACGATGGAAAATGTGACGCCAAAATCCGAACGCGCATTGCGCTCGTGAAAGATGTATTTCAAAAGCTAAACAAAGTACAGTAGAATCCCTCACATCCGGAGTGCCTCATATCCGGAATTCCGCATATCCGGAGTGCCTCATATCCGAAATTCCGCATATCCGGAATTACGCATATCCCGAGTGCGTCATACCCAGGACCCTCATATCCGGAGTTCCTGATATCTAGAATCCTGCATATCCGGTCATGATTTTGATGTGTATATTTGAACTATTTGGGTGATATGTAACTGATTTGAAATTTCTGTTTTTCAGGAAATTTACTTATGCTTATTTCACCCTAATAGCTTGTATTGGTGCAAAAGATGATGGGAATAAAAGGACACATCTGCAACAAGATAGCGACGAGCTGGATGATTGTGATGAAATCTGGACTGAAATTTAAAAAGCTATTGAAAAGGTAGTCGGTTTTATGGAAAGAAAGCCACCATTCAGCTATGACGATTGCAATAACGCACGCAGAGTTAAAAAGTGTCTTTCGTTTAAAAAATTTTAAGAACAAAAGCAAAACGAAATGCGGAAAAAGTTGAGAATGACATTAGAAGAGAAAGAATCATCATGCAACAGCGATTAAAAAATCCTCGTTACATTATTTGTTTTGCATACGTGGCATACTAAATTTGATGAATTTTCATTTACATTGCATAATTTATTTCTTTTTCCTTAAAATCAGTTCCGTTATATTTCACTCGCCATTAGCTTATTTTGTTTACTATAAAACATTGAAAATAAATGTTAAAACTGATTTCAGTTCTTTTATTTTAATCTAAATATAACCTCTCATATCAGGATTTTGTAACCAATTCCTCATATCCGGAAGGCCTTCTTAGTCAGGTTTTCAGGGATTCTACTGTATTAAAAACAGGAAAATTTCATTAGAAACAAAGATTTGCTTCTTGAACTGCGATGTAATGCCAATTCTCCTATATGGCAGTTGAATGCTGGACAATTTCTTTTAGGAGTATTTTTTTAATTTCTGAAACTGTGCAGACAGGAAAACAGTTTTTTTTTTAAATAAATTAATGTCTTTTTCATGTAAAATGTGAGAATTATTTTAAGATCCAGAGAGAAGGAGAAAAAAGAGAAATAAATCCATTTGAAAATGACTGTTTACATTTCGAGAATGAAAATGAAGCTAGCAGATATAGATTCGAAAAAGTCCCAAGAGGTGGGCATTAGGTAATTGAGATTTGTTTTATCATGCCCCCCCCCCACACACCGGTAGCTAGATTAGTAACGGCACACTTCGGCTATAGGAGTGATTTCACTGATTATTAAAAGGGATACAGGTTCGATTCCTGTCGGAAGCACATTTTTTTTGTAGAATATCTCGATATAGGCCGGTTGATGTTAAATTCGCTATTTTAGAAAATAAAACACATTAACTCAAACACATGTACTCACTAAAAATAACGTTTGTAGCAAGTATACATAATATATACATACACACACACATATATATATATAAATATATCTCTCTTTAAAATTAAAATAAGGCATCTATTTCAAATACGAGTATCCACTATAATAACGTTTGAATACATATGAGAGACAAATAGATAGAGATTTTAAATGATGTCACTTTTGGAGGGATACCCTGTATTTTGTTACTATCACTAGTTTTCAAATGAATAAATAAGAATCCTCTGGGAACTTTTGCACACATTTAATGACTTGTGCTGGTTCCACGCCTCATTAATTGAGTCGTGAATTCGGTCCTTACTAGAACCTTATATTCAAACTAAGCTAAATTTGGCAAATAGCTATTATTAAGGAATACGAACAAATTAAAAGGAAAGTGAAATATTGTGTTTCACCAGTTTTGCACAACATTGCAAATCAACATTCGAAAGCCTAACTTCAACCTCTGAGATCAGCGGAAAATACGTAAATATCTCAGCCATCAAACCGGTTACTTGCATTGAAGACATAAATAAAAATGAATTAGTCATTTTATATTTAAGTCATTGAATTAGTAGAGTGATCTGACATAAATAGCTGATACGACATAGTCAGGTCATCGGCGACTAAAATGGTTCCCACACCATGAGAGGAGAGTGGTTAGATACCCAGCAGGATTAAAAACAAGACCAAGGGTGGATAAACCTTCTTGTAGGATCAACGACTATCTAGTACAATTGGGTAGTACTGGGCTTTAGAGCAATGTATGCTTCTTAGACTGAAGTCAATGACCAGGACGAAAGTTGCCACAATAGAATCACCGGCCACGTGTCTGTGACAAAGACAAACCTTCAAAATTAGAGGACATCGGTTGAGGCCTGATCTCCGTCAGCTCTACTTACCCAAGATACGTTACACATAAATAAATACCCCACCGGCTTTCAACCCAGATATCTGGAGGAAACAAGCCAGGTGCTTAGATGTGCAGCAACTTGACGACCACACCCGGTATTTGAACTGATGATGATGATTGGCTATTCCAAATGTGGAGTTCGTCACTATGCTAGATAAAAGAAGAAAAAGTCTGATTCTTTGTCTTTTACAAGTTCTTGGTATTTGCCAAGCGTAGTTTAGTCTGGCACAAGGTTAAATAGAGTGGAAGGATTATTATGTTATTTTCATCGCCCACGTGATTACGGCCTGACATCCTATGCAGTAATCATTCAACATTCTGGCCTTTTCGGTAGGAAATAAGCAGGTCGTTCCTTAACTGAGTATAGAAATCTAGTAAGCTTAGCTTACCATAGGAACGAAGTAAAATGAAGGTTGTGTTGCGCCAATCTTTCATAATGAAAAGAGAATGCCCGTCTTGAAAATCAGCATTCAAATAGGCAACTATTTTAACTTCATAAGCTGACTCCAGAAATGAACTCAGTTTAGCTTTTAAATGATGGAAAGAAGTTTATGTTGCGCTAATTTTCCAAGCAGACAGAGCTTGTCTTGAAAATCGGCGTTCGTAACCCTGTCTTTTACCTGGATTCGAACGACGGTCTGTGTCATGTAGCAAACCTAACGAATTATGTAAAACCTTAAATAAAATTCAAGTAAAAAGAAAAAAAAATTACGTTAAATGACACTTATTTCAAATGCCTACCTGTTAAGCGAATTAAGTTTTTAATAATTTTCGTTACACCATTTTATACTGACCAAAATCGGGGCTCATATTCTCAGGATAAAATATCTGAAATTAAAGGGTGCTACGTCGTGGTTTAATCATTAGGAAACCGGTTTCATCGATTATTACGACTAATTAGTGAGTTTGCTCCTCACGGGGTGCCCATTATTGTGGCCTTATGCCACTGAGCTAAGATTAGTAAATTACTAGAAGAGGGACTTAGATGTCCCGACACGCCAACATAATGGTAATATTTTTTCTATTGCGTTCTGGTTTTGGGCGCAACGAATTCAACCAATGATTTTCAATGTAGGCGGCAACACCCTCTTGTGGTGCTATGAATTCTCGAGGGAGAAGTAAATGTTCTTGAGGAATTATGTACTGGGGAGTGCGATGTCATTTTAACAAATCTTTCAACCTGTATTAGTCATTTGGTATACGCATTTATCTACTTTTCTTTGCTTACATTTTTTACATAGATTTCAAAGTTTTGGTGCAATTGCACTATGCGTACAATTTATTTTTTTTACGGCTTTTCAATCTTTTGAAGGTTATTTAAAGCCAGAAAATATTTTTTAGAGTGTAAGAATTTTTTGGAGATAATGATTTTTACTGATACAATTTCTACTAATTAACACATAGCTGGAGGTAGAAAAAGGTCTATTCATATATTTCCCAAGTGTATTTGCGCCATTCATTACACCACCCGCACATCGAAAATTACAGCACCTGATATTCTTAAGCGGTCACCCATCTAGGTACTGACAAGGTCTGACGTTGCTTAACTTCGATGATCGAATATGAACCGGTGTTTCAACGCGATATGGACGTAAGCCCGCACACGGTGTATGGAGCAAAAACCTGCAGTCTATATTTCGGCAGCGTCTGTCCACAACTTACTTCCGGTGTTTGGCGCGACTGTGTGTGTGTGTGGGGGGGCTAAATCAGGTGTTAAAAGTGTGGGTGTGGGGACTAAGATGTAAAAGTGTGGGGGTGGCTAAGTAATATATTAAAAGTGTGTATTGTGTGTGTGTGTGTGTGTGTGTGTGTTGGGAGGGGGTGCTAGATATATCTAAAAGATTCTTGATTCTATTTTTTCTCATAAAATGAATATTATTTTTAGATATATTATCCTAATGCAAACCATTTTCTGTTTTGATTTTAAATACACATTCTTTTATTTATTTTTTTTATTTTTGCTGTGTGTACTTATTTGCTGGAATGATACCTATATACCTTTTTCGCATTAATGGGGTGCTTAGAAATAGAGGTAACTATTTCAGTTATCTCCAGTTGCCCATCATAAACATTAGTACATCCGTGATATGCTAAGACATTAACACAACAGAAGTAAGGACCAAACTAGCTGAAAGAAATGAATGCCAGATATGGTGATTTTCTAAGCGTATCGTACATGTGGCACAAGGCCGAAAGTATGAGGCACCCAGTGAGGATCGAATTACTCAGTAGCAATTGTTCTAGCGTGACAAACTTGCTAACCATTACGTCACGTCGAGGTGACCCAAATGAATGCCAAATATTCAGTATGTCCAAAGAGATTTTATATTCAGATATCTCATACAAGAAATATATACAAATATGTATATAGCTATCACTATTTATCCAGACAGAGAAACTATAATACATATGGATAAAACAAGCAGTATGAACAGGCTAGAACGGCCAAGTCGACGGTGTCTATTATGTTCCTCGTTGGGAGTACGGGGTTTCTATTTGTTCGCCTTGCAGTCTTCATAGCAAATGGGTTTCGTCACTCACGAGCCATTCACTTGACCCTCGTGAATTCGTCTTACCAAAAGGTAGATAATCGCTATGTAAATCTCTAGAGCATAAAAGACTTATATAAAAGTTTTAGAATCTAACTTACATTATTTAGATTATTCGGACTGTTATCCTCATCTTCATTGTCATATTCACAACGTTTCGTCCGTTGTACGCTTCGGACTTCTTCAGGTGACTGGAATTTCGAACCTAACCCTTTATTTCGCCCACCGGGATAGATTGTTCTAGTTCCACATGCCAAGCCTATTCAGGATATCTCAGTTATTTCCCTTTAACTCAACTCCCAGTATTGGTTCACCACTGCTGTATCCTGGTATTGAACTCATAACTCTTTCGATCTAGTCACTAGATCTAATCAATGCATTTATCCACTGGGCCATGTGAAGAAAGCCGGAGCGTACAACGGCCGAAACCTTGTGAATATGGCAATGAAGATGAGGATAACAGTACGAATAATGTAAATATGGTAAGTAATCATAATACCTCATCTCAGAGATATTGACATATTGTTAGAATCTAACGTTTAAAAAGCGTTTTTCTTTGATTTTTACCTTTACAAGATCTAGTTCAGACCGAAAATAAGGTACTGCTGCCATATATGGACAGGCGCTGTCCAATCTTCATCTCCTAGTCTTGATAAAGCCCAAAAGCGCCTCCGTGTCCTTGTGGGTGATGAATTATTTTTCACTCGACAACCCCTTTCCCACAGAAAAACGTTGCGAACCTCTCGCTGCTCTATTGATTTTTCCGTGGGATGTGTCCAGACGAACTACATTCCTCAGTTCCAGCAGTTCTAACCTTCACGGTTAAGACCTGACATGCCACGCACATTGTAGCGAGCCACCCGCATTCCTTTCATATTCTATTGGTGAGATGTAAGTTCTACTCGAGCAGATTCTTCCCACAAACCACTGCTTTGTGGAACAGTCTCTCAAGAGGATGCTTCCTTGATCACTATAATTCTAATTTGTTCAAGTCTAAGGTTAACCATTATTTTCCCCACATATCTCCATAAACTGTGTCTCTAACTCTATAATCCTCTACCTTGAGTGGCTCTTATGCCTTGTACAGAGTGAACATTATTGTTAAAAAATACTTCATTCTTATGTCTAGATATGATATTTAATATTTCATCAGTGGTGTAGCGTAGTTGCCAACCCCCAGGATAGGTTAAGTGTTGTTTAAAATTTGTTTAAAATCTGGTTTGAATTTGAGCAATGTTGTCGAAATCTACATCTCATTCAGTCAGTCTTTATTCAGTCTTTCTTGGCTCATTGTAGATCTCTGAACTTTTTTTTATACAGTAAGGTTCACCCTGTAGAAGGCCCAAGGACCACTCGAAGAAGAGGGTTACGTTGTGGAGTTATTTATGTGGATAGGAAAGGAAGATAACGGTTAACTCTACACTTGAACAGGTTAAGATTGTATTGATCAAGGAAACATCCTCTTGGGAGTCCGTTTCACAGGGCTGTGGCTCGCAGGAGAAAGCTGTTTGAGTGGAACTTACTTTTCTCCGATTGAATACGGCGGGAATGAGAGTGGTTTGCTACTATGCAAGTGACATGGCGGGTCCTAGCCGTGAAGGTTAAACCTGGCGGAACTAAG